>PVHY01019364.1:0-27531 GCA_004024945.1 Uropsilus gracilis
GGGTGATGTATGACCACAAACCATAATAGGTAAAACTATATTTATCACCCACAGCTCCAGGTATGGACAGGCATAACTAGGAGTTTCTCATACAAGTCTCTTAGCTATTGTCAGTGGTAACAGGATTCCGATTCAGGAGAAGGCTGAATTAAATGAATGTCTAAGATGGGTCTTCAATCACATGTCCCCACAGTTAGGGGACACTACATGACAGGTTGGCTAGGAGGCTTCACTGAAAACCATGAACTATACTTACAGTGACAATACATATTAACATTACACACACATTTGATTATTATTTTTCTTATTTCCTGAAGTCAATCTCTTTTCATCTCAAAAAGACTCTCAGCTCTATAGAAAGTATCTCCCCTGTACACCTTCAGTGTCCTTTTTGCACAGTACCTTCCAATTTCCTACATCAATTTCATTAGCAAACATTCTCTGCTCTTTATTTTCAAAAAAATAAATAAACATACTCTTAGGAAGTGATATTCTACCAGTACGCTCTTAATATAGTTTTCCTTTAGAAAACATTTGAATCTATAGATTGAAAAATATGACATCTTCACCAAACAAATAGTTGACTTTCCCTTTACCAATAAAATTTCCAACTGTTCAGTTTATCTTCAAAGTAATATTAAGAATAATACCTAAGTGCATGGAATCTCATGGTCTGAGCATTAAAAACATTAAATAGTTGTTCCTGAAATAACCCAGCGAGTTACATTCACATCTTCAACTATTTGCTGTCTTAATTCAATGATCATGCTTCCAGTGTCCATCACAGCACTACCAGTTACAAGACAATTGGATAATAGAAATGTAGCTAGTCCAAGTTGCTACCACTCTGAAATACACACCAGATGTCAAAACTTAAAAGACCATTATTAATAAACTATATCATCTATAATATTAAACTGAACATGTTCATACAGGTTAGTATTTTTCATCTGCCAAGTTAAATAGAAAATACTATTAAAAGTAAGATCATGTTTTTTTTAACCATTTTTGTTCTAAGGCCAGAAGTTTTAATTGCAAATGCATTTACATTATATTTCTATGGGACCAACTATTTTAGCTCTTATTACTCTTCAGAATTAGAAGGAAAAGGAAAGATCTTACCAGGCAACTGCTCAATTTCTTCTTATTGATTATATTTTTTTACATCATTTATAGACTAAAGTTCAGCCACCACCATATAAATTAGATTATTTTCTAACTGACTTTCTCTCCATTTAATATACTAACAAATATCTACAAAGGTGTATGTTCTCAGAGGCTGAGAAAAGGAAGTTCTTTGTTTCAGTCTTTGGGATTTGAGCAGTAGCCATGCCAAAGGTGTGGATTCATTATAGCACCCAGCCAGGTTACAGACACCAGGATAGAGAAAGGACATTAACCTGGCTCTTGGGCATGTCTGCCAGCAGGTGATACTGATACCATAAAAGAGGCATGTTTTTAGACAATGGAATGTTTACTAAAGATCATGAGATATATGGGCTGTAGTAGATAGATACTACAATGATAGATATCATGATAGATACAATGATAGATAGATATCAATGAGAGACAGAGAAAGGGAGAAAAGAGAAGAAACATTAGTAATGTTTCAACTTTGATTCTATCAAACTATTGTATATGAGATGAATTATTAATTATCTGCAGAAGTCGTTCTGTCACATTTTCAATACATAAGTAGCGTTGTGTACTCTTATCAGTCATCTGAGCATTGACTGACTCAATAAACTATCAAAAACAAATACTAAAACTTGTAATTCATGTTTCCCTGTAATACAGCATAATCACAATTACCTTCTCTCTATAAATGAAATATTGAAACACAACTGACTGGAAAACATTTCAGTACTTACCTTTGATATTCTCAACTGTTTCACCAGATACCATAATTCAAATGATGTTAGAGAATCTCACAATGAATAGAAACATCTAAAAGCAGTCGCAGCCCCTCATCCCTTGGAACATATAGTCATCATATATATGTGTACAAGGTTTCTGATCTTATAAGGAATATCATCCTAATTTAAAATCATGGAATATTCCAGATATTCTGAGTAATAAAAGGAAAGTAAAAAATCGAAGAAAGAGAGCAGTTAAGTAGCTTCCCTGTTCTGCAAAGTGGATAATCTGAATTTCCCTGGTAAATTTTTACACTCCTGAGTCCATTTCCCTTATCTGCAACACACGTGCAGAAAACAACAGAATAAAAAGCTCCCTAGAGGACTTGATTCAGAAGTCCTTAATGAACTTAAAATGTACTTAGTTTAAAAAAATAAATAAAACAGCAAATCAGCACCAATAGGGACAATGTCCTGAGAGAAAGAAAAAGACTCAATGGCAGCAACAAATTCAGTTCAGGTTTAGAAAAATAAGATTTTGAAGATAAATCAGAAACCTATTCTTAATTACTAGTTTACACATCATTTATGCAATACAATGGGTAAGCCTCCTTATTTAAATTATACATGTAAATTTCATGTAAAAATTTCATATACAAAATAAGTATAAGATGGAAAAAAATCATAGAAACCAGAACATCCAGCAGCAAAAAGCAATACTTTTTGTTTTGACCTCTTAGAGACTGCTGAAATAATATATAAGTGCTAAACTAACCATTACCAGTTTATTATCAAGGATATCACTCAGGAACAGCCATCAAGAGAGATCATAGGACAAGGTAAAGGACTCAAGAAGCGCAGTTTCTTTGCCTTCTGTTAAAATACCACCCATATTTGCTCAAAAACCTATGTCTAATGCAGCATTATTTACAATATCCACGAACTGGTCCACACTTATAAAAAGCCATATCAAGGTGTCTCAAAGCTTTAGAAATGGATCTGCCATTTAATCCAGTAGTTCCACCCTTGGCATCTACCAAAAACTTTCAAAAACAGGACTTCAAAAGGAAAACTGCACTCCCGTGTTCACTGCAGCATATTTGCCATCACTGAATGAATTAAACTATCTAAATGTCCCACAACAGAAGAGTGGATCAAAAGATGTGGTCTCTATACAGAGTGAACTATGATCCAACAATCAAAAAGATACATTCCTGCCACTAACAGCAACACATGAAGCTTGAGGAATAGCACTGAGTGAAATAAGTCAAAAGGAGAGAAATAAATACTGAGTCATCTGATATAAACATGGATCTCAAATAGCCACATCTTCGACAAGTACAGTTGGGTATTCACGTTTCTTTCCATTGTTAGGATATGTTGCTAGAATATGTTGTCTAGTTAGAAACACAGACAAAAAGAACAATTGCCTTTTCTTTCAAAATTATAATATGTGGCCCATCGGAGGCAGTTAAAGTTCACGCCTTTATGCACAAATACACAACTAAGCATGAAACTAGTTAGTATAATATAGAAAATAATATATATATAGTAATAATATATACTATAATATAGTTAGTATAATATAGAAAAGTATAAACAAAATAAACTTTTATTACCTACAAAGTGAACAGGACAATTTTTCAAAAACTGGAACTGACCACTAGATATCAAATAAACTTTCAAAGGGAAAGGTGTGAGGTTTTCTAAAAACACAATTATTATTAATGAAGTTTATCATATATTGTAAACATCTAAAAAATATTTTCTAAAGTGTAACATTTAATAATGTACTTGCAAATTATGAGTAAACATAGAAAGGACAATATAATGATCTAGTACCTAACAATCTATCAATCCAGATTTGTGAAAAAGTTAAAATTTTAGGTTCCAGTGTGGCATCTTTCTATATTTGATTATATAGTAACTTGCCTTGGAAGAGTATTATTAGTACACTGTAAATAAAAACCACCAAGAAAAATCTCATTTAACAGTGAACTACATGTGTGACAGGTAATGGAAGAACCTTGAGGTATGCAATGATGTACAAAATATATATATACAATGAATATGTAAAAAATGTGAAATATATATATTATCTTCACATTTATGCAAAAATACACAAATATTTTTAAATGTGAAAAATAGATGTAAAAATATACATGTGGCTAATCAATTTAAAATTTTGAATAAATATTAAAAATATACATGTACTCAAAAAAATAAAATGAGAATTAAAAAGCCAAATATATAATAGGCACTGGTATTGTGGTATTGGGAGAACTATAAGGACTACACATGAGGAGAGAAATGAAATATTGTATATACAAAAAATAAACAAGCATGTAAGAAAAATTAATAAGAAAAAGGAACCAGGGATAATTTTTTAAAAATTAAAATAACATATTTTTATAATAAGGTATTACAGTGAATTATGTATATAATGAAACATTTCTCTCTACACATACATAGTTATTTCTTGAATTTTGCACTTAATGTACCTTTTCTCCTTTTTTACATTTAATTTTATTATTTTTTCTTTTTATTTACATAACTTTTTAATTAATAATACATGTATACACAGACATATAAATATTACATCATTGTCTACCCCAGTTCTCCCACCACCTTATCACCATGAACCATCTTAATCTCTTGTTCCCATCCCTCCCCTGATTTTACCCTCCTCCTCCTCTTGCTGTACACTTCAGTTCTGTTGAGAGTTTTAAATTTTTCTTGTCTATTTGCTTGTTTGGTGTTTCCCCTATATCCCTCATATAAGTGAGACCATTCAGTATTTCTTTTTCTTTCGGATTTATTTCCACTAACATGATCCCTTCTAGCTCCATCCATGTTGCTGAGAATGATATAATTTTGTCTTCTTTTATTGATGAATAATATTGCAATTTGTAAATACACTACATCTTTTTCAACCATTCACCAGTTTGGGAGCATTTAGGTTGTTTTCATATCCTGGCTATTGTAAATAGTGCTGCAATAAATATACGAGAGCAGGATCATTTTGAATCAGTGTTTTTGTATCTTTTGGATAGATTCCCAATGGTGGCATTGCTGGATCAAACTGTAGTTCCATTTTCAGTAGTTTACGGGGTCCTCCACACAGCTTTACACAGTGGCTGGACCAGTTTGCACTCACACCAACAGTGTAAGAGTCTTCCTTTTTCTTCACATTCGCACAAGCACTTGTTGCCCTTTTTTTTTTAATATGGGCCATTCTTACTGGTGTAATATAGTATTTCAGTGTGGTTTTGATTGACATTTCCCTAATTATTAGTGATGTGGAATATTTTTTTCATATGCCTATTGGACATTTGTATTTCCTCTTTGGAGAAGTGTCTTTTTAGGTTTTCTCCCCATTTTTTGGGTGGAATTTTTGCTTTGTTCTCTCGATTAATATATCTTTAAATCATTAAGATAAGAAAAATGTGCATGATGGCAGATGTTAATTAATTGTAATCAAGTTGTAATATATAAATATTCAATTATTTGTTGTTGTACCTGAAACTAAAGTCATTTTCATATTTACATATAACTAAGGTCATATGAAAATTATACCTTAATAAAAATAATTACATGGTCAAAATATGGCAGTGAAAAGCACACAAGTGGTTGCAAGATCTGGGGTGAGAGGGGAAAAAAATGGAAAAAAGTTTCAGTTGTACCATGAATAAGATCTAGAGATCTGATGTACAGTAATGTGGCTACATACAGTAATGTGGCTACATTAGTGATAATACACTGTATACATGAAATTTGCTAAGAGGTTAGATTAAGTATTTACATCACAAAAAGGAAAGGAAAGTGAAGTGGAAACTGTAAAGTGACATGTTAATAAGCTTGACCGTGGTTATTGTTCCACAATGTATGTCTGCATCTAAACATTGGTTTGCACACCTTAAGTATATACAGTTTTATATGTTAACTATATATAGCTCAGGAGAGCTGAGAAAAATATATTATGAAAGAGTGTGAGTCTCAAATCAATATTCTACATTCCTACCTAAAGTACTTTGAAAAAGAGCAAAATAAACCCACGACAGGGTTTGAAGTTTCCTCCAGAACAATGGTGATTTACAGTTAGAATAAAGCTGGTTATAACTGATTAGGGTTCTATATTAAAGGCTTGACTTTAGGGTTTTAGACTTAATTATTAGAAAGACTCAGCTGTATTTTGGCTGACCCCCAAGTTTTAATCTCTATGGGTTTTTATTCTCTTGGCCCAGTCTCCTCTGAGAAAATTCTGCAGCAGGAGTTTTATCATCTCTCTTACTCTAGTTGATCCGAGGGCTGTGGGTATTGTTAAGCTGTTTAACATTATTCTACATTTTCCTGTGGACTATTCGTTGTCCTATGCTCTATCTATGTAGGAACTTGAGAGGTCTGGTGGTAGTCATATATGCAGTACCTAGAAATTTACCTGAATACATAAATATCAAAAAAAAACTTTAAATGAATGAATTCATTTATTGTTTATATTTTAGACCCATTGATCAGACACATAGTGTTGGTCTTTACTAGTTCAAATAATTTAAATAATACTTAGTAACATTTTGAACTAAAATATTCTGAAGTCAGATAAGAAATGATCAAAAGTTTTAATGACTCCTACTATGGTGTTTATGATTATTATAGTACGTATATGCAAAATTGATGTTCTGCTTTCTTCATCTCAAGGTGAAATCATCACAAAGGTAACACAAAAACAACATGACAATAGAACGCATCCTCATGAGCCGGGCTCGGTGGCTCGTGTCTGTAAACTTCAGCCTATGAAGCGACTGGGGCTAGAGATCGCGGTTCAAGTCCCACTCAGGGCAACTCAGCAAGACCTAGTCCCAAAAAATAGCTGTGCGTGGTGGCATGCGCCTATAATCCCAGCTACCTGGGAAGCTAAGCCTGGGGATTGCTTGAGTCCATGTACCCCGGGCAACGTGAGCCTTCAGCTTCATGGGCAAAAAAAGCATGACCTAGTCTCAAAAAAAAAAAAAAAAGTGCATCCTCAAAAGTGTTCTAATATCAAAAATAACACTTCCATCAGCCACATTTATTCAACCTCTTCCTTATCATGCAATCTAGGTACTTCTTAAATTTTAGGAAGCAGCATAATCTTTCCAAATAATTCATTTTGAAATCATTGCAAATCTGCTCAGGAGTAGCCACCTTAGCAGATTTCCACCTCCAGTTCTTTTCTTATTTTATGTTGATCCTTGTTCCCAAATTTGCAGCCTAGATTTGCTGACTCACCAATAAGATATGACTCCTCACCCAATTTTCTTCATTCTCTATCACTCCCTCTTCTTTCTAAAGAAAACTGAATTCTAAGGAGAAGTTCTCAAGACAGATCACTTGCCTTTTGTCAGAGCCAAATGGTTTCCAGTGGTGACTTTGATTTTCTTCTCTATAAACAAATTGTGTGTATGTGTGTGTAATGAAATACCATTATTTTACATCCCTGCTTCTTTTTTTAAAATATAGGGTTTCTTCTCTCGGGTATAAATAAATTTGAAAGATGCAATTAATGCCAAATATAGTTTTAATTTCTTCACTAGAAAGTAAAACTGAAAATATTTTTAGGGTATATACCATGTTGTAGGTACTGAGTTACACCCTTCTGAAACCAAAGAATTATGATTCTTTAAATGGGTATTATGGTCCCCAAAGTACAGAACAGAAAAGTAAGAGTCAGAAATATTAAGTCATGATGTTTGGAAGATAGTTTGTGTAATGGATATTATGCTACTAATTCTGGCATTTTGTTCCCAAGATTTATTGGTTTTACTGGTGCTTTCTTCCTATTAAGAGGTGGTTAACCTGGTAAATTGAGTAAGGTGAAAGTATCTTTGGGGAGCAAAGGGTTAACTCTCCCAGGTGTGCATACATATCCTAACAATTTCTTTACTGCCTTAGACTGGAAATTTGTGTTTTCTTGGAATTGACTCTCAGAACAAGGGTGCCCCACCCCCCCACTCCCGCTCCCCAATCTGTTCCATTCTGTTTTATATTTCATTTCTGATGTACGCTCCAAAAATGAAAAATTTCTGCTTCTGTCTTTAGCCAGTAGTCTATACATAGCTAATTTCACCAAGCTAGAGATGCTTATAAACTGTGGCTTTTCAGGATTCCAGGCCCAGCAAAAGGTTCCACGTATGCTGCTTCCCAAGACCAAACCCAACTGTGCCCTCCAGCCCCTCAGCAACAGGTGCTGGACCCTCACTTCCCTCTCCATGGTTTATCCTCTCTTGTATCACCACCCATGCCCACCCCGCCCACTCCCAAGCTAATTTCTGCACTTTCACCACTCAGTCATAGTTTTGAAGTTTGTTTCCAAAGTTGTCAACCAAGGACACTCATTAGCGCATTCCAAAAAGGATCCCCAGAGCAGCTGATGCTGCCTCACGCAATTGATTTCCCCCATGCGCGTTCTCAACGGGCACGTAGAACAGCATCGCTCTGGGTAGCGTGAAACCTGGGCTGGAGGTGGTTCATGTTCTGTTTTCTAACGTCATCAACCACATTTCTCGTGAACAGAAGAAACCACGACTACTCTCTTACTGGTTCTACTTTAAGAAGACAGTTGATCCAAAAACTGATTCATCTCCAATTCAAATTGGTGAAGGAAGCCAGTGGTGTGGAAAGCCAGTTCCCACAAAACTGGGATAAGGGACAAACTACTTCTTACGAAGAGACGTCCTGCAATTTTTTTATCTCCAAAATGCAGTGAGAACCTAGTGACAGATAATGTAGAATATCCAATGCATTTTATATTATTTTATAACTATTTGACCTCAACTTTTATTCACCTCTACAAATATTTAGGACTGAAATCCCACTATAACCATTTGGATAGTCAAGTGAGGGAGTATACTCCAAGTCTACAGCTTCATCCATTTTAAGTCTCTATGGTTTCGAAGCCTGAAATTGAAGCAGGTGTGAACACTTAACCACTCCCTGAAGTTTCCAGGTTAGTATCCGGGAGGGTAAGGGCTTCGAGAGCGCTGGGATCTTGTCTTGATCCTTGATTCCAGCAGTGCACTGCAACCCATTAGTAGGCTATAGAAACCCTTTTTTAGTAAAATAAAGTTTAAAAAATATCAGATCATGTGTTATAAGAAATACTCCGTAAAACTTTCATTTAAGCTAAATATATACTTATTTGCCAGAAAATGATAATAGAATATAAAGAGTAGAAGTCAAAAATGCTTGAAAGCTAATACATATTTTTCATTTATTTTTTCTTTTTTAATAAATTTTATTTTAGTTTATTTCACATTTATATATTTTATATCCTTGTATACCCCCCCGAGGTTCTTCTACCACCTTGTCAACCATAAACTATCTTTTTAATCTCTTGTGCCCATCCCTCCGCCAATTTTCCCCCTTCCTCCCTCTATGCTTCAGTTTTGCTAACAGTTTGTCAATTTTGATTTACTTGTCCTTTTGTTTGTTTGCTTTCCCTATATCTTATATACAGGTGGGTAATACAGGTTTTTTAAAACAATACAATCAAGTAAGAATCTTGGTAAGTTTCCCAAATTATATGCTCCCATATTATTTGGCTCTTTGACCACATGAATTCACAAATTAGTAAATTTGAAATATTCTTGAAGTGCTTGAATATGAAGTCACTTAAAAGTCTTTGGGCATAGTTTCATCAATTTTCCCCACAAAAACACCCACATATGCAAAGTGTTTTATATATGATTCAGTGGATTCTTATAGATGAAAAATCCAGCCAAGGAATTGGTGGATACCATGATAAAAGCTTCTACTTTTTATTCACGTTTCTAAGCTTCCTTGAAATGCACAAGAATGTCCATATGGGAATACAAAATTCTAAAATAATTCTAAAAATATTCTAAAAACCTTAGGAAACAATTACATTAATTTATAAGGAAGAATTTTTATATTCCCAGAACAAAAATTATATCATGAAAAAACCATACTAAATAAGAACATTCTACTTTGGGATGGTGGGGAAAACCTGTGCCATGCAGGGAAATATTAACAAGAGATTAATGAGACTGGAAGGAGCCAAGACTATACAAATGGGCATGTGACCTGAGTTATGTCTTCACTGAAAAAAAGTTCGTGTTCTATTTCCTCTTGTTCCTTTCAGATTTCGCCTGCCCACTTCAAAGTACTCCTTCCTTTCTTAATTCTTATCACTTCTTTACCTTGAGATTTACTTTTTTGCCAATAATGAAAAATAAAACCATGTTGACTGAGTTTATTCTGCTGGGTCTAACAGATGTCCCTGAACTCCAGGCGGTGGTTTTCTCCTTTTTTCTCCTTACCTATATCCTCAGCATCATGGGAAATCTAACTATCCTCATCCTCACCTTGCTGGACTCCCACCTTCAGACTCCCATGTATTTCTTTCTCCGGAACTTCTCCTTCTTAGAAATCTCCTTCACGAACATCTTCATCCCAAGAGTCCTGGTAAGCATCACAACAGGGAACAAGAGTATCAGCTTTGCTGGCTGCTTCACTCAGTATTTCTTTGCTATATTTCTTGGGTCCACAGAGTTTTATCTCCTGGCCGCAATGTCGTATGACCGCTATGTGGCCATCTGCAAACCCCTACACTACACCACCATCATGAGCAGCAGGGTCTGTTTCCAGCTGGTCCTTTGTTCTTGGTTGGCTGGGTTGATGGTCATCATACCGCCAATCACTCTGATGAGTCAGCAGGACTTTTGTGCATCCAACAGGCTGAATCATTATTTCTGTGACTATGAACCCCTTTGAGAACTCTCCTGTTCAGACACGAGCCTCATAGAAAAAATTGTGTTTCTTGTGGCCTCTGTAACCCTGGTGGTCACTCTGTTGTTAGTGACTCTCTCCTACACATTCATCATCAAGACAATGCTAAAACTCCCCTCTGCACAGCAAAGGTCAAAAGCCTTTTCTACTTGTTCTTCCCACATGATCGTCATCTCCATCTCTTATGGCAGTTGCATATTCATTTATATTAAGCCCTCAGCAAAATATGGGGACACGTTTAACAAGGGTGTAGCTATTCTCATTACTTCAGTTGCACCTTTGTTGAACCCATTCATTTACACACTAAGGAACCAACAGGTAAAACAAGCCTTCAAGGATACTGTCAAAAAGTTTGTGAATCTTTAAATAATTTCAGAAATAAATGGATGAGTCTTTACTAGTCAGAAGAAGAGTGAAACTCAAGGTCAATGAGAAACTCAAGGTCAAATAAACTGCATCCTATTAAGTGTTAATATAAGGAAGTGATTAGGGTTTTATAAGTAAAAAAGCAATTCAGCCTAAGTTAGATAATAATAAAGGTTCAGAAAGGCAGCCATTAAAACTGAGTCTTGAGGTTAAGTCAAGCAAGTAGAAACAGAGGAAGAGAAAATAAAGGGGGAAAGGTAATTAGTAGAAGCACAAAATTTCCATCCAATAAAACTGTGTCATAAATTTCATTGAAATAAAAGAACAAAAAGGCAACATGTGGAAACTGTAAATTTGGTTTCATATTATATAAAATCTCATTTTAAATAAATTAAATGTCCATAATATCAAGGCACTTATATTTGGAACCAGATCAATAGATTCATCAACCCTTCCCAAGAAAATGGTAACTGATTTTATAGAGATATAGGAGGTCCTGAATAGAAGTCATTTTAGAAAAAGCTAAAACATCAAATTTCAGGGATACTGCTAAAATATGAGAGAGTAGTGCTAATAAGTAAGGCAGTAAATAGATGTATGGAATTCATAGGAAGACAATAACTTGAGAAGCATAGGTGATAGGCAATGTGAAGTACTGCAGAGAGCAATTTAATATGAAAAGTAAAAATAGGAGTACTGACAATTAGGGTGTTAAAATCTCTGCCTTTTTCAGGGAATTGGCAGTGGGGTAGGAAGAAATCAGAGTGTGATGAGATACTACTAGGTAGGAGCCAAAAAGTTAGGGGGTATTAAGATGAAATTTCAAGAGTAGAGAAATGTGAAGAAGATCCAAGTTGTGTGCTCTGTGATTTCTCTTTACTAGTGCATGTACTTTCTCAGGCCAGCATATCACAGTAATGCTATATTGCTAAAATTTGGATTCACCTCTGGTCTGTAAGATCCAGGAGTGCAGAGATAATATCTTTTTTTAATCATAATTCCATCTACAAAGCCAAGCAATGATCAGTGCTCAACATTTCTTAAATGAATGTATTTCTAATGGGTGGGTAGATGGATACATGGACAAAAAAAGAGCACAGAACTCTTTGTAAGTGAGAAATTTAATCAGGTGGGAATTTTTACACTGAGAACAACAAATTAACAACAATTTCTCAGAAAGATTATTAGATCTATGGAAATTCCGCTCTGTTTTACAGGTGAAGAAATGGAAGCTTACAGCGATGAAATCACTTGTATAAAATCACACAGCTCAGGGCCTTCTCAAAAATAAATGAATCAGTGGTACCAGACTGTAATTGCATAACTACTGAGCAATACAATGTCACAGTCACTCTAAATGGTTTTAAATTACATTTTTCTAGCCAGGCAGGTGGTATGCGCCTGTAATCCCAGCTACCTGGAGGCTGAGGTTAGGGATCACTTGAGTCCATGGGTTCCGGACTACCCCGGGCAACATAGCAAGACCTAGTCTCAAAAAATAAATAAATGGATGGATGGATGGATGGATGGATGGATGGATGGATGGATGGATGGATGGATGGATGGATGGATGGATGGATGGATGGATGGATGGATGAATTACACTTTTCTAAATGTTCTAATCTAAATAGTCTAATCTAAATAGTCAGTGAGCTTTGGTTAGAAGCCTATAGGACATGAATATTTTTACGAAGTTAAGAGCATGCAAAAACATCTATTCTTTTGTCTGCAGTTCCTGACTTCCTTCCCATGTCCATATCACTTCTGAACAATGTGAGGCACATTTAGTTTTCTTTCTCTGTAATGGAACATAAAAGGCTCAAGAGCATGTCACCTGAGAGAGTAATATTTTTTGCCACCATTTATCCCCAGTAAACTTCCAAGGATGATTAACTTATGAACAAGAAGACTCAGATTCACTGTTAACTGTGTTCCATGTCCCCTCTTCATCCTCTTTCTGAGGTTGATGGATGAGATTCATGAAAGACACTTGGTTCAGTGGCTTTAGTTCATAGGCCTGAAGACAGAAATGTGGCCATTATAGCACAAACACAGTGCTACACCCATAATTAAGGCAACCAATATATGTACAAAAAATAATAAATGAGTTGGTGAGTGTTGTCCATATTATGTGAGGTTCAAGTAATTTTTACAAAATTTTTATTACTATTTGTTTTAAGCATGTTTTCAACCACACAGTTATTTCTGTATAGAAATATCTACAAGTAAATTCTCTACTAATGTTACCCTGGTTAGCATTATTCTAGGAGCTATTCTCTTCCTTTCTTGGGGATAGTCATTACATAAATGAAAAGCAGAAACAAATTTTCACAAAGATAGTATAAGCATATCTTCAGAACTTCAAGAAATGTGCATAATCTTTTAAAAATGTGTTCACCATCAATCTTTTTTATACCTACATTGCTATTAGGAACCATATTATTAAATTTACAATCTTCCTATTAAAATGCACTTCAAAAAGAGATGTACTTATGTACTGTTAGCAAACATCTCCAAAACTTCAAAGGCTTAAATAAGAAACTTATAATTTCTTATACTATATGTCCAAGGGAGGTCAGAAGTCAAAGTTAATCTATTTGGTGTTCCCACATCACCAATATCTTGCTTCAAAAATCTCCACAATGGACATGCACAGAGCTGAAATGTCTCAATTCTGACATTAAATATGCCACCCAAACACAGTGGTCAAAATGAGTTCCCAACTGCAAAAAGAGCTCAATTTTATTATTTCCTTCTTATTAGTGACTTTTAGTTTTGTGCATTCGTCTTTTGCTACTTCCTTAAAGTGAAAGATGATGTTATCTACTTAAGATCTTTTTGTTTCTTTATGGGACCTGTTTTGGTGTAAACATCCCCCACAGTTTTTACTGTATCCCATAAGTGGTGATTGGCTGTGTCCTCATTTTCCTTTGTTTGGGGTATATTTTTTAATTTTTCCTTTGACTTCATTAGCCCAGTAATCATTCAGTAGTGTGTTGCTCAGTCTCATATTAAAGGTTTTTCCTGCTTTGTTTGGTGGTTGATTTCTAGTCTAATATATTTCGACACACCTACCTTGAATATTGTGATACAAAGGAAGAGAAAGTTTTGTCCCTCATAAGGGAAAGATGCTCAGTTCATGATCAAGAATTCATTATGTAAATTCATCAAATGAATTCCAAGGATAAGGTTGTAGCTAACTGCAGACTTAGGTCCATGAAAGACACTACATGAAGCAAAACCCACCAGACCACTACTTGAAGCAAAATCCGCCAGACCTTATTTGTTTTGGTCAAAAAGTCCAAGCACCTTTCTTGTCTTCATTTACCCACAATCATTGAGATAGCAAGAAAACTTAGCTGAAAGGGCAAAGATTCCCCTTCAGGTTGAACGAATGATAGAGTGAACAGAGAAACTACCAATGTTGACCATTACTTTCAATATGGAATGAAGAGAACTTGAGAAGCTTTGAAATACCATTTTTAAGTTTTACACTAAAACCAAAATGTATTATAACTTTAGTAATATATCTTAGAATTTCATGTGAATATCATTCTGAAAAATTCTCTTTTGTTTCAATGTACCATGAACACCTCTTACATGGATGTGGGTGAAAAGCCCCCTAACTGTGAGACACAACCCTTTTAGTTGGATCAATGTACCATGAACACCTCTTACATGGATGTGGGTGAAAAGCCCCCTACTGTGAGACACAACCCTTTTAGTTGGATCAAAGGGTGCTATTAACAAAAATAGTTCTAAAACAAAGTATCAATCTAAGGTTAAAGCACAAGGCCTGGCAAATATCCTCTGAAGCAACCACAGTCAACAACATTCTCAACAGAGAAATCAGAACTGAAGGTCAAGGACATTAAAAATAGGAAGTATCAGGTAAACTCCTTTCACCCATACCTTCACCCCTCACTTTCCCCCATCAGCCACACACACACACACACACACACACACACACACAGAGTCATATCCAATCACTACACACTTCAATCCTTTCTACCCTTTACCAAATCTTGGATTCCCGGAACATCCTTGTTTCATTGGCAATCAGAAGATTAAATTAATGACTTTTGTGCTCTGTGTGGATATCTAGGTGTTCTTAGAACAATTACTAGAGAAAGAAGAAATCCACTGATAAACACTAAAAGCTGTACATCACACTTTTTGTATTACTGGTGTTTTACCATTGTTTCTCTAAGTGTTGATATATTGAGATAAAAAAGAACAATGATGATGATTCAGTTCTAGTTTTGCTCAAATTCACATTATTTTTTTTCTTATAAGACTGAAAAACCTGAAGTGAAGAAGCAGGAAGCTTGGTATTCCTCAATATCAATGTATTTATCCTCTTAAGAAGGGGAGACATTTTGAAAACTATTGCATAACAAACTAAACAGAGAGATGTCCTATGTGTCTTACACACAAAAACAATGACTAATAATTTTGGAGTTGTTTTAATTGCAAATTAGAAAAAGAATTGCAATATCTTAGACTTTCTTCTCAACTTTCTTTACATAATGTCAAAATACAGTAGTTCAGTCCCTTTTTTGCAGGTCATAAATTCCATGACCCCAGAAGATGACTGAATCCAGAATATACCAAAACCTAGATGTCCTATGCTTTTTCCTATAACCACATAAATATTAACAATAACAAATTATAAAGTTGAACAACAATGGCAATATACTCAAATAAAAGTTATGTGAATGTGTTCGCTCTCTCACTCTAAATACCTTATTGTATATAATATTTTCAGAACACAGTTGGCCACACTGAAAGCATGGAAAGCAAATGCAGATGAATCACTATTGTATACAACTCTTACAGCTTTGGTGATAATCCATATTAAAATGACATATTTTCTTTTGAGTTCCCACTATATTTTTCTTTTCTTTTCTTTTTTTATTCATTTTATTGATTTGTCACAATTGTGCGTTAATTGATCCCTCCTCCTCCCTCCATATCCCCCCTCTGTATCCCCCCTTCAGTCACTCCTCCCATTTTTCTGCAAATTGTTGTTTGGTTAAGTTGATGTTTAGTTGTTGGTTGTTTGGCCTATTGTTCTCTTCTGATATACGGAAAGTGTGTGTGTGGTTTTTTTGTTTGTTTGTTTGTTTGTTTGTTTGTTTGTTTACCCCGGGGCTTTCCCACTTCACTAACATTTGTTAACCATCCTGATCTTTTGTACTCTTCACCTCCCCTGCCTTCTTCCCCCTCCTCCTCTCTCGCTCCATGGTTCAGTCCCATTGGTTGTTTTCATTCTTTCTTATTTGTGTGTTTGTTTTTTCCTATATCCATCATATAAGTGAGACCATCCTGTACTTCTCTTTTTCTTTTAGCTTATTTCTGCTAATATAAACCCACTATATTTTTCAACGATTCCTTTAAATGAATTACAAGTCTTCTGAGGGTATCATGAAAAGATGCTTTACTAGTTTATTTCTCAGGAAATAAATGAAGGGACTCAATAAAGGGGCAAAAGATATTATGAGCAGATGCTTCAAAACCAAAGCACATTGAAAGAAGCTATGTTGCCAGGAGGGGGGAAACAGTGACCAGGACAGAATAGACCCAAGACTAGAAATTATGGCTAGCACGTATTTGAAGAGACTAAAAAGAGTTAATTGACAAAGGGACACCTGTGCTCGGATGTTTATAGCAGCTCTATTCATAATTGCAAGGACATGGAAGCATGTCCAAAAACAGATGACTGGATGAAAAAGATGTGGTATATATACACAATGGAATATTACTCATCAATTAAAAACGACAAATTGGATGACTTTATAACATGGATGGACTTAGAAGAAATCATATTAGCAGAAACAAGTCAAAAAAGAAAGAGAAACCAAATGGTTTCACTATCATATGGGAAATGGGAAAGATAAACAAAACGCCATGAAGGAAAGTCAAAACAAGCCAACAACCAAATTAAAGTACAAAACTGGGGCAGGGGGGGCGAGACAGAGTGGGAACGGTCAGGGAGGGTGGGGGGTGAACCCCGGAGATCACAAAGATGTGAAATTCAGATATAAATAAATTATTTAATTAAAAAAATAGAATGTTCATACACCCTTTTAAAAAAAAGTTGATTAGGATAAAAAAAAGAGTTAGGAAGACAAGATATAGTAAAGGGTAGGGAAAGATCGATCTGCGTAATACTAACTTCCCCATATTTCTTTCGCGGATTTTTTTTTTTTTTATAGTGTGGAATGTTTATTGCCCAATGGGCACCGGAGCGGCGCCGAGAGGGCACAGACACTTGGCCCTATGCCTTTGTGGTCTGGCGGTGCCCACCCCGACTGGCCCCGGGCTGAGGAGGAGCGATGCGCAGGGTATACGGCAGCGCTGGGGGATCGTGGGGCGCGGAGCCCCAGCTGCTAGCCGGCTCCGTGCAGGTGCACTTGCTGTGCCAGCACGCGGCGTCCTGGCAGCGGCGCGGGCAGAGCCGGCAGGTGTGCTGCGTCAGGGCGCGGCGGCACGTGGCGCAGAGCTGAGGCGCGTGGCCGGAGCGCTGAAGGCCTTGCCGCAGGCCCTGCACGCGAAGGGGTTGAGGTTCGAGAGCTACACGCAGTGGCTCTGCAGCCGCAGGAGGCTGGCAAAGACGCGGACGCACCCCCAAGCAGTTGTAGCCCTTGCTCGGGCACGGCTTTCCCGGGGGATCCTTGCGCGGGGATGGGCCGGGAGCTCCTCCTCCTGCTGCAGTTTTGCTGTGGGGCCGATGCCCCCAGTCTATGACCTTCCTCTCCTCTCCTGTAGTATGGGGAGGGGCGCCTTGCTCTCCTAGATGGCATCTCAGAAATGAGGTTTTGGCTCTTCCAGACCCGGTGAGCATGTAGGTGTGGATTTGTGACATCGTGTTTCCATGGTTGTTTCTACAGTCTCACATGCACTGGTTCTCTCGATATTCCATCTCCTGTGTCCAGCAGAGACTTGTGGGTTGGATTTTTACCTGGTCCCTCACCCATTCTATGATGGGGTTTGTATTATTTATGCTCTTCCTCCTCCCAAAGATTTAGCTGGGGTGAGAGTGAAATAGAAGGGGCAACCCCCTCTCCCCTCGCCACTGCACCGGTACCACCCTGCATAGGGGCAGGGCCTGGATGGCCAAGTAGGCCACAGTCCCAAGCCCCCTGGGGGTAGGGGCTTGGCTGAACCATGCCTCAGCCCATTCGGCTGCAGATGGCTGCCCTGTGCAACCATCTGCTGGTGGGTGGGGTAAAACCCCACGCAGGCTCCCCTCCCAGGCTCTCCGATGCAGGGGGCCTACCCAGAGTTTCTCACCACCTTGGCTCCCCACTGACAAAGGGGCCCTAACTGTCCAGGACCCCAGGTGTGCAGGTAGCCATGTGACTGCCTGCTCTCCTGCATATATTTCTATTCACAAGCTAATAGCTTATGTTTTATTTTCACCTCTCCATTTATACTACATCTTTGAAAAAACTAAGTTTTTTTAGGGTATCATGGAAAGATGGCTTGTTTATTTCTCAGGGTATAAATGAATGGATTCGGTATGGGGGCAAAACCTACCATAAGTGGAGAAAACTGCCTTATTAATGGCCACTTGATCCTTAGCAAAAGGCTTGATATACATAAACAGTCAGCTGTCATGTGAGATAGAAACCACCGTCATATAAGAAGAACATGTAGAAAACGCCTTTTTTTATTTTTGGCTACATAGAAGGAAATCTTAGGACCATCCTAATGATGTAAACGTAGGACAGAGCCACACACATGAGAGTTATTATAAAGGTCAATACAGCACAGCTGCTCTAAGAACTATGTGTCTGAGCAGGAATACTTCAGTACTGGAGAAATATCGCAATAATAATGTTCAACAACAGAGGCGCAGTATTTCAACTGGACACCCAGACTGAGGGGTGGGATGAGAAATCACACACCCAACAGCAGAGTATGAGATTCCTGCAGACCCTGCCGTTCATGATGGTCACATAGTGCAGGGGCTTGCAGATGGCCACATAACAGTCATAGGACATTGCAGCCAACAGGAAAAACTCTGTAGCCCCAAACATATCAATAAAAAAATACTTGACTAAAGCATGCTTCAACAGTAATTGGTTTGTCCAATTTGATATAATGTACAGGTAGAGAGGGATGCAAGCAATAGTGGATGAGACTTCGAAGAAAGATAAATTTTGCAAGAAGGAAGGTTTTTATTATTCTTTTTTATTATTAATTGTGCCTGTATATTTATTTTACATCGTTATGTAGCCCAAGGTTCGCCTACCACCTTATCACCCATGAACTGTCATCTTAATCTCTTGTACTCCCCCTTTTACCCTCCCGCCTCTCCCTGGCTTTAGGCTTTAGTTCTGCTGACAGTTTAGTAGTTTTAACTTTTTCTTGTTCTTTTGTTTTCACTATATCCCGCATATAGGTGAGATCTTCCAGCATTTCTCTTCTTCTTTCAGGCTTATTTCCACTAGCATGACTCCTTCTAGGTCCATCCATGTTATCACAACTGTATCAATTTTGTCTTTTTTGGTTGATGAATAACATCCCATTGTGTACATATACCACAACTCTCTGATCCATTCATTTGTTTTGAGGCATTTGGATTGCTTGCATGTTCTGGCTATTGCAAATAGGGCTGCAGAGAACATGAGTACAGGTGTCGTTTTGAGTTAGTGTTTTTGTATCCTTTGGGCAAATTCCCAAAAATGAGATTGCTGGATGGCATGGTAATTCATTTTCAGTAATTAACAGGTCCTTCACATAGCCTTCCACAGTGGCTAGACCAGTTTGCAAGCCCAATTATTATTGCCCATTTTTTATAAGTACATAGCAATTTTTAAATGAGCATTTGTGAAGATGAGACCAATATGGTCACATTCCTAATTACATATATGTGATAAACAAAGATAAAACCTAAATCTCTAGCTGTCAGTCACTTTGTCAATCCTATCATGATGAACATTGTTATTGCTGAGTAGTTTCTCATCAGTGATTTCAGAATATTTATTGTTCAATCTTAACATAAATATCACAGAAATTAGATCTGAGGAGTGATATCAAATAAGACAGAATCAAATGGTGACTACAAATAAAAATTAAATCAGTCTTTTACTGCTTCTTATGTAACATAAAAATTCATCTTTCAGAAAGTCTACTAAAATTATCCCAAGGAAGCTAGAACTACTTTGTCTCATCTTAAATAGTGTTTCTCATCTACTACATGAGCAACCTTGAATCGGGCAAAAAAAAAATTAAAAGAAACACAATCATGGAGAATGTTTTGTTGAGAATTCTTGTATACCCTTAAGATATATACTCATACATTGTTTATTAATTACAAAGGAAGTATTGTAAGTATACAAAGAAATAATTGGACAATTTGACCTGTACAGATACATCAGATACATAATTTGATAGATATATCAGATGTATCTGTCCAGGAATAGCATCATCTATATCATACTCCAACTTAGTATGAGTAACCTGAATCTAATTACAAGGAGTGATCAGAGACCCCAAACCAAGGGATTCTACTGAAAAAGTAGAGTTGAAGGAAAACTGAATCCTAACAAAAATATCTATCTCAAAAAAAAAGGTTAATTATGGAAATTTTCCCCCCAAAAAAAGAGGTAAAGAATACATAGCAACTAAATTTAATGACTGATACCCAGACAGGATCAGGGGAAGAAGTAGAAAATTTCTGGTAAGAATATGACTGGATCAGTAACAAAAGTAAAATATGGATAGTGATGCAAAACTTTTGTTTCTGTGTCAAATACACAGAAATTGATAATATTACAATGGTTTTGAAAATAAATGTCCCTACTCTTATGAAATACACACAGAACATGTCACAGGTTCCCATCTTCACTCACTCTCTTTCAATGAACCCCTTGGTTAACCCTCAGCCTCCTATATATTTTCCTTCATAAGGAACAACTTCTACAACTAAGCAGCCTTTTTAATTACAATAAACCATGTAACCTTTAACTTCAAATTCAATAACAGTTTCTTCTTATCTATAGAACAGAGTCTCTACTGCTTACTATATCTCTATTTCCCCACACCTCATTATTGTCTTCCTTCTGATCTTCAGGCCAGTCCTTTGGGACTCTGTACTTATTCAGCCATCTGCCTAGACCTTTCCTATGTCCAAATGCTCCTGGATGCATCTTGTCAGTGGGGGCAATGTTACCTAACCATAAGCCTAACACAAGATCACTAACTTTGGTTCCCTACCATCCACACACTCTTAATGTACATAAGCTATAACCAATGTCTTACTAATAATTAACAGTTTAGAATTGTCTACTTTCCACTCTGCTATCACCAACTGTAAGACCTACTTTGGAAGGGAGTGAAAATATCTTATACTCCTACCTATATGCAGCACTGAAAATAGTGTGTCAGAGGTTCCTAATGGCAAATTAGGTTGAATTCTCAAGCTTTGCCTCTCACAACTATAATCACTGAAACAAACATATTAAATGTAAACAGAGAAAAAATAAAAAGTAGGATTGGAAATAGAATGTATGAAAGACAGATAAAAGAAGGCCTTCCCTGAGTTGTTTTTTGCCAAAGCCTATTTTTAAATACTGTATAAGATTGTTAACATCGAAATTAATTGTCCTGGGGATTACAATGATGTGAAATTTATATATAAATAAATTTTTTAAAGAAATTAATTGCATTGCAATGTCCATTCAAATGAGGAAGAAAAATGACAAGAAGTTCTGGATATTTCCTCTAATTAGATCTTCCAAGCATATAACTGATAGTCTCCTTCTTATTATAACTTCTTCCTACTTAGTTTAGCTATGAATGTAGTATTTTATCAACTTAGTAACGAGACCAATGGCCAACTGCACAGCCACTCAGGAACAACAAAAAGTTGTTATCAAAATTCTGATATTGGCCTTACCAACTCTTTGCTGTCTTCAATCATCTTTTTTGTACCTGCTGTCCAACACAGCAGACACTCACCACACCAAATGTGGTTCATATAATTAATACATGTACCAACTGTAAAATACACAAAACATTTGTAAAACTTAGTAAGTTAATATAGAACAGTTCATTAATAATTTATAATTATGTAAAGCATTATATTGAAATATTGAGATAGAATATATAATTAAAATTAATTTTTCTCATTTTTCCTCTTTCTAAAGTACTACTAGAAACATTTTTAATTGCAAACAAAAATTACTTAAATTCATATAGAACAACAAAAGATCCCTAATAGCCAAAACCCTTTGACAAACAGAAGAGAGAATAGAGGTATTAGTATTCCAGATTTCAAACTGTACTACAAAGCTATAATACTTAAAACACCATGATACTGGTACAACAAACAGACCAATGGATCAGAATCGAATACCCAGAAATAAAACCACACATATATGGTCAACTAATCTTCAACAAAGGGGCAAAAAACATATTCTGGAACAAGGATAGCCTCTTCAGTAAGTGGTGCTGGGAAAACTGGATCAAAACTTGTAAAAAAAAAAAAAATGTACCAAGACAACACCCTCACATCCTGTACAAAAATTAACTCAAAATGGATAAAGGACCTGGAAGTGAGACCTGCAACCATAAAATACATAGAAGAAACCCTGGACAAAACCCTTCATGAATTTCACCTCAGAAATCCATTTTGGGAAACAACTATGGCCAGCTAAAAAATGAAGGAAAACATAAACAGCTGGGACTATATAAAACTAAAAAGTTTCTGCTTAGCAAAAGAGACAATACACAAAACAAGAGGGAACCCAACTAACTGGGAGAAAAGTTTCACCCTTCTGATGAGTGACAAGGATCTGATAACAAAGATCTACAAAGAGCTCCTACAGCTCAACAAAAACAAAGCAATAAACCCAGTCAAAAAATGGGGAGAACTAAAAAGACTCTTCACCAAAGGGGAGATACAGATGGCTAATAGGCATATGAAAAATGCTTCATGTCACTAATAATCAAGGAAATGCAAATTAAAACCACACTGAGATACCATCTTATCCAGTAAGAATGGCCCATATAAATAAAGTCGACAACAACAAATGTTGGCACGGATGTGGAGAAAAAGGAACTCTCTTACATTGCTGGTGGGAGTGCAAACTGGTCCAGCCACTATGGAAGACTGTGTGGAGGAACCTCAAACAATTAAAGTGGACTTACCATTTGACCCAGCAATCCCATTACTGGGAATCTACCCAGAGGACATGAAAACATTAATTCAAAAGGACACCTGTACACGCATGTTCATTGCAGCTCTGTTTATAATTGCCAAGATTTGGAAACAAACCAAATGCCCCAAAACAGATGATTGGCTAAAAAAAAAGTGGTACATATACACGATGGAATACTACGCATCCATCAAGGAGGACAAACACATGTTATTTGCAGCAACATGGATGGAACTAGAAAGACTCATATTAGCAGAAATAAGTCAAAAAGAAAAAGAGAAGTACAGGATGGTCTCACTTATATGATGAATATAGGGAAAAATAAACAAACGAACAAAAAAAATAAAACAACCAATGGAACTGAACAATGGAGGGAGAGAGGAGGAGGGGGAAGCAGGCGGGGGAGGTGAAGAGCACAAAAGATCAGGATGGTAAACAGGTGTTAGTGAAGTGGAAAAGTCCCCCTGGGGTACACAATAATGGGCTAATGTAATATAAATATAAATACACATATATATGCAAATTTAAAATAATTTAATTTAATTTAAAAAAAAAAGAAAAACAAAACAACAAGGAAAGGGGCCAGAGTAAACATAGGGGTCGTCAATGGGGGTTCGGGGGGAAGCTCTCCAATAACCATTTGCCTATACTGTAAAATCTAAAGTATGAATAAAATTAAAATTATAAAATAAAAAATGTGATTTGCATTAAAATTCTATTGGCTAGAGTTTCTATACATCCCAGTTTTCTCCCATTAGAGATTTACAAATAGATCCCAATGGGTCCAATTAGTTCAATTAGTTCAGTGTCTAAAGAGTTTACCTAAATGAATCAATCTCAAGCAGTGAAATTGAAACAGTAATAAAATCACTCCCCAAAAACCAAACTGAAAGCTTCTGCACATCAAAAGAGACAATAACCAAAGCAAAAAGAAACCCAACTGAAAAGCAAAAAAATTTTGCCCTCCATAAAAGTGATAACAAAGATCCACAAAGAACTCACACAACTTAACAAAAAAAAAGCAAAAAACCCAGTCAGAAAATGGGAAGAACTTGCAAGAAACCTCTCCAAAGAGAAAATACAAATGGCCAATAAACATATGAAAAAATGCTCAGCATCACTTATCATCAGGGAAATTCAAATCAAAACCATAATGAGATACCACCACACATCAATAAGAATGGCCCAATTTAAAAAAAAAAAAAAAAAAGCAACAAGAAGTGCTGGCATGGATGTGGAGAAAAAGGAACACTTTCACACTGCTGGTGGGAATGCAAACTGGTTCAGCCACTATGGAAAGCTCTGTGGAGGACTGTCAAACTACTGAAAATGAAACTATGCTTCAATCTAGCAATCCCACTTATGGGAATCACCCAAAGGATACAAAAACACTAATCAAATGGACACCTGTACGCCTATGTTCACTGAAGCACTATTTACAATAATCAGGATATGGAAACAACCCAAATGCCCCAAAACAGATAAATGGTACATAAAGATGTGGTATATCTACACAATGGAATATTACTCATCAATCAAAAAAGACAAACATGTCATTCGCAGGGACATGGATGGAGCTAGCAGGAATCCTGCTAGCAGAAATAAGCGAGAAAGAAAAAGAAATACTAGATGATCTCACTTATATGAAGGAAATAGGGAAAAACAAACAAACAAATGGACAAGAAAAATTTTAAACTGTCAACAGACTGAAGCATAACGCAAGAGAGGGGAGGAAGGTAAAATCGGGGGAGGGATGGGCACAAGATATTAAGATGGGGGACCGGCCAGGGCAGTCGGTGCACAGACACCGAACGCAGCGAGAGCTCAGCTCACCCCGAGGCCCCCTGGACCCTGCCATGAGGACGGAACTCTGGCCCTTGGGCGCACCAACTTCATCTGCCTCTGGAGGGTGGGTGAGGCAAGTTGCTCGCGAGCGAAGGCTGCGTGGGCATTCATGGCCCATGCTGGTGGTGGCTTGGACATCAGTCACCACTGCATCTGCTGCGCTACTGGTCCTCGCCCCTCCCCATGTGGTGGGGAGGGGGAGTGGCTGGGGGCTGCTTCCAACACCAGCCAGGACACCTGAGGCCTGCTGAAAAGCAGAATTCACCACAGACCCCTCTCGGTCAGCCTCCACTCCACCAAGCTGCCCACACCAGCAATAAGTATATCCAGACAAAACTTCAACCAAAGAAACAGAAGAGACAAGAAACACCAAGAAAGACTTTAAAAACACATGCCTCTAAGGCAGGACTCAAAAAGAGCAAGACAAGTTCATAGAGCAATGAACTGTGAGAACAAACATGAAAGAGTGATTGCACTGGGGAGCTACAACTATAAAACTGGCACAGAGACGCAGTCAACAGGGAACAGCATACTCCCACTCCCAAAGGACAGATGCCTGCAGAATGGTGGTGGTAGCCGGGCACAGTGGCTCGTGCCTGTAAGCTTCAGCCTATGAAGCGGCTTGGGCTGGGGATCGTGGACCGAATCCCACCCGGGGCACATAGCGAGATCTAGTTCCAAAAAATATATAGCTGGGTGTGGTGGTGCACACCTGTAACCCCAGCTACCTAGGAAACTGAGGCTGGGGATCACCTAAGTCCGTGGTACCCTGGGCAACTTGAGCCTGGGGTTCCATGGGCAAAAATAACAAGACCTAGTCTCAAAAACAAAATGACAGTGGCCCATCAGCCAAAGACTGTCCCCATGTAGAAGCAGCTCTACCAAAACACAAGACTGGAAATCAGGTCCCCAAAGCTAAAGACCTGAAACATAATGGGAGGAAGCAGCAAAAAGAGGCAGAAAACAATAGAAAGAGCAGCCACCAGGAAACAAGAAACAGGGGTGCAAGCCAAAGGCGCTCGGAATGGCCAGTGAAGCTATTGAGAAAAAGAGGGAAAAAAGAAGACCAAAAAAGACTAAAGGGCTAAACATGGACAAACAACCAAAAAAAGGAGGCAATGAGACCAGAGGGAGCATGGTGGGGTGGGGTAGTCCTATGGGAATCAACAATTATGCAATCATGTATAGTACAAAATCCAAAAATAAAAAAATTTTTTAAATAAGATAATTTAAAAAAAGATATTAAGATGGTTCTCGGGTGATATGGTGCTGGGAGAGCCTTGGGGTAGAAAATGACATAAAATATATGTTTGTGTGAAATCAATTTTTAAAAAAAATTTTAAGTAAATAGTGAACTTTCACTGTCTTTTATGTTCCCACTGACATTCTGGAAGTGTATTTTTCTTGAGCATCAAGGAAATAAAACTCCTTGTGTCTTTGTGAATTAAATGAGTAGTACCCCTTCAGTGCTATGCCATGCTTGTAGATACCATTACTGAAAAATGGTAAAGGAAGCAAATATTTACCTATGTTTATGATAGACAGCAAGTTGGCATATAAGTGATACTATGATGAAAGATGGAACTTCTTGTTACCCTTAAAAATTGACAAAAATGGGATGAACATACAATAGGTTCCTGATATTGTTTCAGTGTTTCTTCATTATAACATTGATGAGCAAAAACAATCCTGTGCAATGTTGAAGAAAAGGGATGTCATTAGAGGACTTACTTTAACTATAGATCATTTTGCTTAGAGATATACTTTTCAAGAACCCATCAAGGATGTTTGATGAGGACTCTGCGTGGACACATCATATTTCAAGAGACACAGAGCCATAGTGACAGGTGATCAAAGTGGGAGCTTTTTAGACATCTTAGGAGTTGTTTCTACATGTCTATCCAATCGCTATACCTGGGATTCCACCAATGTAGTGATGTATAAAATGAATCTTGCCCACATGTTCAGTTGGATGGTGTACTTGCTCTATAAACAGTCTCAGAAGTATTGATTCTTTTAATAAGATACAAAAAGTTTGAAACTAGTACTTTACTTTCTTTCCTAGAGTGAAATGTTATATAGAAAGTAAAATGTATTATATACAGCAAACTTAAAAATCTTTTTCATCTATTACAAACAAAAAAGTTACCTTACTATAGCTGGATACAAAATCAACACGCAAAAATCAACAGCATTCATATATGCAAAGAATCAGTCAGAAGAAGAAGAAATTAGAAAAAACACCCCATTTACCATTGCACCAAAGAAAATCAAATACTTGGGAATTAACCTAACAAAAGACGTAAAAGATCTATACAAAGAAAACTATAAAACATTCTTAAAAGAAATAGAAGATGATGTAAAAAAATGGAAAGACATTCCCTGTACATGGATCAGAAAAATCAACATCATCAAAATGGCTATACTACCAAAGGCCATCTATAGATTCAATGCAATTCCAATAAAGATCCCAATGATATATTTTAAAGAGATAGAACAAAAATTACTGA
>PVHY01019365.1:0-27522 GCA_004024945.1 Uropsilus gracilis
GCTGATCCATGGAAAGTAAAGAGATAATTACAGTTGTGGAGATCAATCTCTGAATTAAAATGAGGAAAATTTGAGCTGTCTCTCTGGAGTGACATTTACTTGGAGAAAGACCTTTACTTTGTATTTTTAATTACACTCCAACATCAACGGAATTTTTATTGCCTTGGGCCTGTACTTTAAAAGTGATTTTATTGTTCATTGAAAAATGGTTTCTAGATAAAGAAGAATTTTTAGGACAGAAAAAATGATCCAACAGTTTGCAATTCCATACTGTCTACCAGCAAGAAGCATGAAACATTTTGCAAACATGATCTGGTGGTGAGTGTCAGAGTCTACATTTGCCAGATGGAGAAATTCAGACCAAGATGGAAGCAACTCTCCCATGCTCAGTGCATCTGTGATTGAGTCGGTAATAAAAGTCAGGCTTTCTGAAATCAAAATCCAAAGACAGACTTGGATTGATTTCTTCTTAGAAAAACTGCCACATATTCATATGATGATAGTTAAGGAAGACATGCAAAGTAATAGATGGCACCCTCTGTGTTTGAAACTTGGAAAATGCCTGTATTTTCAATGAGATAATCTGGTGCCAAAAGGCACATTGCCTGTCAAGAAAAAGACCAGTGCTACCCTGTGGCACCTGATGGAAATATTTATCATTTCTAAAGGTTGTGCCCAACAAAAAAAAAGACAATTATAATTAATTTTTAATTCACCTGTATATATAAAGATTTTTGCCTTTTACTGGCCATTGAAAGAAACTATATATAGTTAATTAGCTTCATAAATAATTCTGATTATTCTGCCATATGCTCTATTAATTCAGACTACCAGCACAGGTGGAAAGGAAAAACACATTTGACTAATTTAATTTGGCATCATTTTATCCATTGATTTCACATTTAATGTGAATTTAAAATATATAAATGATTTTTTTTTTGCCTGTTTTACTTATTTATTCTGGAAGGAAGAGGAGGGGGTCATTCATGGTTGTAGCAGTCCTTGTTTATCAGAACCCTTCTTTGGCCCTCCTGCCTCCCTCTCAGACAACACACATGTGCAGCTACAGCAAGTGGACACCAGAGGGGATTGACCAGGAAGGCAACAGCAAGCTCTGACTCAGAGCTGCTGCAGATCCTCCAGGAGAACTGGAGAAGGAATTGTGAACATTCAGCTTCAACCTGGCCCATGGCTGAGAATGGAGGGAGAAAGGTTTTAGACTGGGATCTGTTGCTGGTCATGTTTTATTGTGTGTGGATTGAGAATTAGAAAGGAAGGACATCAAAGATCCAGAAAGAACAGAGGTGAAACATCAATAGTGTGACTAGAAGTAAATTAAATAAATTATGTAAATTATGGCAAAAAAAAGTAACATAAAACTTACCACTTTAACCCTTTTAAAGTGTGCAGTTCAATGGCATTAAATATATTTACACTGTTGTGTGCCATCTCTATCCTTCCTCTCCAGAATTTTCCATTTTCCCCAAGTGAAACTGTACCTACTAAACACCAGCTCTACAAATCCCCTACATTACCAGGCCCCGGTAACAACTATTCTACTTCCTTTCTTTTTGAATCTGACTTTTTCTGGAAATGAATCATTGTTACCATTTACAGTAACCATGTTGAGAGTGGTGCCAGTTAGCTATTTTATAGTCTCTCAAATGCAAGTTCATCTTCCACACAGGCTCTGCAGAATGGGAGTGGCGCCTTTAAGTGGTTCTATGTTAGAAAGCATACCAGTAGAATGCACTGAGGGGAGGGGAGGGAGATGGTGCTGGAGGAAGGGACCTTGATCCAACCACTGGCCCAGAACCCACTGTGGTTCTGGGAAACCTTGCAGCTCCAATCTGACTTAATGATCACCTTCTTGTTGCCTCTCTGTCAGGTTTCCTGTCTGCAGTGCCAGTCACACTTTTTCTGACTTTCATGTGCTAGCTTAGCAGACCAGTGCTGGGTCTGGGCAGATTAGCAGACCTTTCTGTTCTCTTACCATTACCAGTCTCAAAAAAGGGAGTCCTTCTTAACTGGGCCTCTCTTCGGTTGCTCTCTTTTAGTCTTAAGGGTTTCCCACATATCATATGGGAATATGATAACATTTCAATGTTATCATTGCTCTTTCATTAAAAGTTTTAAATATTTATATTAAACATGTGTGATTTGTTTCTTGATTGGACCCAAATTGATACAAGAGTGGAGGAGGACCATTTGGAGTGTGCCGATGCCTGCTCTAGACATGGGAGGAAGGCCTGATGCCTTGAGATCTCTGACTCTAGTTTGTTTCTGACAAACCTATTCCTTTATAACAACGTCTAGCTCTTGTCTTGGAGCTCAGTTGTGACTCTGTAACTTGAAACCAAGAGAGTCATCATTAATAAACACACGATTTTGCGTGCTTTCAAATATGATCCAGAAGTAGGATTTATAATGCTATATTTCTGTACTAATTAAGTACTAATTAATTAATTTCTGTAATAATTAAGTACTAAGACAATTAAGTACTAATTGTCTGCTTCCATCAAAATGCTGCAAGTTCAGTGCCTAAACTATTTACCAGGCCATTTGGCCTATTTGACCTGGGGTTCAGATAAGCCCTTTGTGGGTGTGAGATTTGTAGTTTCAAACAGGAAACTCCTGAAGAAGGAATCTCACATATAGTGAGTAGAGATTTCCAGGAAAACTTTAGTTCTGTGCCTTTCTAAAGCCAAAAAGGTCTATAAACCACTCCTCCTCTGACCATCACCAGTCCATTAGCAGTAGGAGACAGATAGAATATTTACATTCTAAGAAACCCTAGAAAAGAAAACAGCTTTTGGTGTTATTGCATCGCCATCATGTAAGCAACCTGTCATGAATTGCTTTAGACAAGTGACAATGAGGAGTGGAAATGGACACAATAAGACCAACTGGAGCAGAGTTGTTGAACTCTTGTAGGACAGTATTCTTCCACTGCTGTGAACAAGTCACCAGAAATTAAGTTCACTAAAGCACATGTTTATTCTCTTATGTTTCTGTGCCATGGATCAGGTGACTGAGTAATGACTCTGGATCTCACAGGTTGTGGTCAGGACCTGGTGGAGGTGGGTTCTTAACCAAACTCTTCCAGGTTGCTGGCAGAATACAGTCCCTTGTGGTTGTAGGAATGGTCCCCGACTTTTTTGCTAGCTGTACATGGGGATCACATTCCTCCCAGAGGCCATTGGCACATCTTCCCACATGGCACCATGAGTCCTTCATAGCAAGGATATTTGATGCTGCAGAAGTAGAGAGGAAAATTTTCCCTACTGTTTTGGATTCTTCTTGGACAGTGGAGTCATCAAATTAACATGAAATAAATATATCAGACAAATTGATAGAAGTCAAGAACAAATTTAACTACATATATATGGAGAAACCACATGGATATAGACTCTAAAGTCATTGGGGGTGAGATGAGGGTCTATATCTTGAGTTAAGAAGCAGGGTTGAGTCCTGGGACTTCAAGGAGGGAGGGATTCATAGAGTGGGAAGTGGGGTACTCATGTAACAAAGACAAGACATTCTGCAATTACATGTTTACCTTGCCTTACAGATAGGTTTTCCTGTTAGAGTGGTTATTTCTGATAAAAAATCTACTTCCGGGTGATATCCCTAATTTTCATTCTTCTACGGAATCAAGGGAAGTGGGAAAAGTTTCTTGTGAGTCTGTAGTGTCACCTCAAGTCAAAATAACAAGTGTGCCAAATGGTCATCTGGAGAAGGCCTATTCTAAACATGGTGGGAAGTCCTTGCCTTTACTTTCTTACAGTCTAGCAGGACCAATGTCCCTGAATTTTTGTGGGGGTGGAAAAAAAAGGCTGCCCGCTGAATAAATCTTCACAAATATGAGGAACTATAAAATTATTGATAACATGTCTTGCACGCCTAAACAAGCACAGGTATCAGATAACAAAGGTTCAGATAACAAAGGCATCCCACAGAGGGTCAGGTGATGTGGTCTATCCTAGATAAGCAGACCTACAAAAAGCTAGCCCCCAGCAAAACTCTGTTGTAACCGCTGAAGTATGTTTCATGAATTGTATAAAAGCTGTATGAAAAATAAACTCGTGGCCAGCAGATCAAGAGAAAAGCTGCTGTGCCCTCCTGCCCAAGAGATCGTCTTGATTGTCTTAATTGCAATCCTCACCCCTTCCCTCATGCACTGTTCCCCCACCACAGCGAACCTCGGGGCGGACCTCAGCAAGTGGCGCCCGAACAGGGACTGAGTATCAGTGGAAAAAGCTCACTACATTTAAAGTACCCCCTGAGCAGGTCAGGACCATCCCAAAAGCCTCTCTTTGCCATATAAAATGATCATGGGAGTGGTTCCTTGCCTCCCTGTTAACAGGGTGAATAGGATAGAACTCAGACACCTTGCCATCCATAGGCTGGGACAGCTGATCAGGACCGCCAGCTACTATTTGTTCATTGGCAGCTCCATACTAAGTGCCTGTCAGCGCTTAACTTTAAAATAATCTATGAGGTACACTCTTCTCATTTCCTTGTTTCATAGGTAAAGAAACTGAGGTGTTGAGACCAGGTACTGGTATTGGGAAATTTCCAATTTCTCACAATTTGTCAGAAGAGTAATTTAGATTTTGCACTGTGGTATGACAAGAGACTGAATGCACTCTTATCCACTTGAACTTTTGGAACCAGTTCTCCTGTGGCCAGGGGATACTCGTCACTATTTTTGGATGTAAACACAGATTTGAGGAGATTAAGGAACACACTCAAGAGCACTGTATTAAGCAATCTTTAATATAATCTCCTTTACATTTTCACACAGTTGGCATCCCACATAATTGAAGATACTCTAAACTCCTTTCCAAATAGAAGAAACCTAGTGATATACCCTCTCCCAGAGGGAGAAGAACAGCAGGACCTCAGGCTGCAAGGAAGGGTGCAGTGACATACAAGCTACCAGCTATTTTTTTTTTTTCTCTATAGTGAGTGAAAGAAGTGCTTATTCCTGAGCTGAGGAAAGTTATAAGATCTGGCTGAGGGCACCTGACAATTGTTCCTCAGAAGTTTTAAGATCCCTGAAACCTGGTACAGGTGCTCCTCCCACGATGTTCAAAGGTGAGTGACCATTAACTTCCCATACAGTGTCCACACTGTGCAACGAAAGGTATATGGAGCTGAAAGTAACTACTATTCAGGGGTAGGGATATGTTTCTCTGGTACTAACATCATTTTCCCATTATTTCTTGCAAGGAGACTAAACAGCTTTGGTACCAAGCAAGTACCTAACACAGTTATATGCTGTGAATGTTGTCAGCACCCCCACCAGGAGCTTTGACAACCTACCCCACCTGAGAGTGACATCCATCTCGTTTCACTGAATGTTTCCAACACTAATACTGCATCACTGTGCTGTAGGCAAGAAAGAAAGCAAAGTTATCAAAATGTTCATTTAATTCTTCATTTGCATGCCAGATCAGCTTTGGGCTACAGCTTCCTGCAACAGCAGCCCCAGCTCCATGCAGCTTCCCTCCTAGGGCTGCAGCTCACTCCAGCACCAGGAGCATCCTTCTCCCTCCTGCCCTTTCTGGATGAGGGTGCTAATAACTGCCCACTCAATTTTTTGGGTGCTGCTCACCTTGGATGGTTCGCATGGCTCTGTCTACATCTCAGTAAATAGCTTCTTGATAAAATATCCCTAATAACCTTTAATTAAAACCTGCCATCCATATGCTACAAGAACCCTGATTGATAATCATATTAAACATTTAAGGAAAGTCTTAAGCAAGGAATATGAACTGGTATTACACTCATTGTCTCATGGTTGATGGGAAACCAGATGTTTGTGTTTGCCAGATTAATTTGCTTTCTGGTTACGTGGGTAAAATGTCACAATGGGAGAAGAAGACTGCCATCGCATGGACTGATTGATCAAAGTGTCATCACTCCAATAATGAACTTGCTACCCACTGCTGATGAAGAGACAATGATCACAATGATCTGTATCATGGGTTTTGTGGCAGGGAAAGAAAGTTCTTTTACTGAACCAGTAGAGAAAGATGCAGACCTGAGATTCAACTCAAATCTGCCTCCCTTATCATCACCTGACTTGGGGCTGTAAGGGATGAATAGGAGGTGGGAGAAAAGACAGGGTTCAGTGTAATCTGTTTTTGGTGGGGACAGTTGTTGGAATATCCCTGGGAAGGAGGGCTAGAAGGCTTGATATCACAAGGTTATTCTCAGTCAAGGATCACACATGCATCTGGGATTTAATCTGTGGATGATCAGTCAAAACCTGTCCAGTTGGTTCCTCCCTGTCATGCTGATGGACTCTGTGGAAACTAACATGTTATAAAATCTGAGGAGGGGGAGCAGCAGGAAAAGAGCAATGGGAGTTAACCTTTACATAGTCTATATTTTGATCTCCTTTGAATATCTCACACATGCTGTGTTTACCACCTTTACGCTCTTCAAGGTAACCTTTGTACTTTACAAAAGCAGATCCTATAATTTACAAAATGATTCCTAGCCAGGGTGTCAGTCAACCTTAAGTTAGCTCATTCCCCAATACTGAGTAAGTTGGGGTGGTGACTGCTCTACTTGTGGTTGGTGAGGGCCACTGATTCTTTGAGGAAGAGGAATAATAGTACCTAGCATTTAGTTGGTGGTCATACTGGAGTCAGGGGACTCAAAGTCATGATCAGAGGCAGCTCAAAAAATACAGATACAGTGTTTAATAAGACTATCCTAATATGCAAAGGAGTAATAATTCCAGTTTTAGTGTATCTTTGGTGAATGATTTGACCTCTCTATGAGTGCATGTGAATATACTCTCTAATCTGTTGAGTCCAGGTTCTTGTGGAGTAACTTGTTGGAGCCCTGCAGCTAGCTGACTGATTTTCTCCAAATGAGTTTTCACCTTTGATGAAGTATTCATGTAAACACAGCAGGAAGAATTTGTTGTGCACAAACACACAGCCAGCAGCACTGTCTAGGGCGAACACCACTTCAACAGGGGAGTTGAAGAGTTACGTTGTTTCATTTGCCACTATTTCTTAGGGAGAGAAAGGCTTCTAATCCTATGCTCATGGGCCACTACCCCCATCACAGTAAGAGCATTCATCCCCCAACACATCCAGATCCACTGCACTGACCCCCAGCCAAGTATTTATCTGGCATCCCCCAAATTAAGTCACCATGAAATATAGACTTTTCTGTACTGGAAAAAAGTTTTAATGATCTCTGTGTGTTCAGACACATGGACAGAAAGGCAGCGATAAAGATACCTAACAGGCAAAATTTCCCCAGATCCAGTGATCAAGACATGGATGGGCTCAAGTCTGTGCCATGACAATAGGTGAGCATAGTCTGATGGACAAGAGGAGGCCAGACAAATTCTAAAACTTAGGGGTGGAGACCTGGAAGGCTAAATGAGTCAGCCCATGGAGCTGGGATAGGTTGCTTGGGTAGAGGAATGGAAGTGACATATATGAAGGGGATGAAATTTCATCATGGTTACCCAGATAACTTTAGATTTTAAAGGCTTGGCGTAAAGAAGTTGGAAAATTGTCAGTTTTGTTTAAGACATTGAGGTAAAAAGTCTTGGCGAAAAGGAGTGGGAGGTTTGGGAGGGGGGACATAAATGTGAATGTAATGACATATGGTATCATTTATTCCTACAGAAACCAAGTCCAGGGAAGAGTGCCAACCATTCATGACTGCCCAAGCTTAGTGTTATTATATGAACAAAATTAAGAAGAAACATGGAACATTTGCAGAAGGCTCAAGATTGCTGTGTGTGTACAGGGTCATGTATTTATATAGACATATATGTTTTCTATATATCCAGTCTGTGGTTGGCTCCAAAGTCTACAGGTAATAACTTAATCCACAAATACAAGAAAATAGTAAATCACAGCCCAGACAAGCAAGGGATCCAACCATTACATAGAACAAATGAGTCTATCATCACGAAGTCTGCTAAATCTTACAAGTAAAGTGATTATCATTATAGTAATGTGGAAAGGCTCATAGTAAATGGCAAATTTTAAACAGGCAGATAAGACAACTATCACAATAAGAGACAGTCATTCCTTTTCCCTGGGCTTACCAAAAAGTAACTTAAGAACAGAGAGAGGGTCATGGAGAAGACAATAATTTTGTGGATTAGCACTGATGACTCTGGGTCTGGCTAGGCAGTATTCACATGCCAATGATGAGCCGAAGTCTTGACACCCTGTAGTTTAATAGAAACCCCCGAGGGTCTCTTCCTTGGGGTAGCTGTTGATATTCAGTATGTCAGATCTTCCAGGCTGGGAGAGTACCCACTACTCAGGAGTTACATAATAACATGGGGAACATCTGTGGTTAGAAAAAGGTGGTTAGATGCACATTGATTTACAGCAGTTTAAGTGGCATTTAAGATAATGCACAATTTTTATCATTTCTAGTTCTCTGACAACATAGCTATTTTCCAAGTTAAATCAACTTCAGTTCGGGAGTAAGGTGGCAGGTAAAGTGGGCACAGTTCTCAGTGTTTCATTAAGATTGCATGGTAACCTAGCTTGCTCTTTTCTTGACCTTCTGAAAGTAAGCCAGTGTTTACCCTGTTAAGGACAAGTAGTTCACAGCGATATGTCCAGTCATATGTACAATCAACTGGTCCAGTGTAAATTTTTCAGTTTCTAAGAGCAGACCAAAAATTGCTGGTGGAAAATTGCCCGGAGTCACACTGGCCACACTTGTGAAACTGTATCCAAGTGTTTAGAGAAATAAGCCACAAGTCATGTAATATCACCGATGCTCTGAGTTAAAAGCCCAAGTCCCATGCCTTGATGTCCATGAGTATGAAGGTCAAGTGACTTCTTGCACCTGGGAGGCCAATTGACCTGGGTTTTAGTCATTTTTTTCTTAATCTCCCAAAAACCTCAAGGCCCTCTAGTCCATAGCACCAATCAACCTTTCATGATTATTTCCCTTGTAATTTGACTGTAATTACAAAATTAGGGATCCAGAAAGAGATAAGATAAAAAGGTTATAGAGATAATGAGGCAGGATTTACCTTGGATTGTTACCCGGGTCTAGGGGAACACACTTTAAAAGCTCTGGCATCTGGGGAAACATAAAAGACCACCAGTTCCTATAAAATTCTTAACATGGTCAGTCATATATAGTCTAAATTTTGCTGAGCAGCTTCTCCTTCTAGGAGAAGGGAGAACTCTGAGTCAGACACTCTTATATCAGCAATATCTGATAAGGATGAGCAACATATACTTCCCAGGATCCTCCTTCTGTGGACTAGCCTCACAGATTGCTATCAATCTCTTCCATTTCATTTCTTCTTTCCCACATGCAACTCCTAACACAGATGTAGCAAGATGCTGCTTTTCAGAAATCCTGCAAGTGTCTCCTGGCAGTGGGCAGTTGCAAGGCCTCCTTCCTGTCCAGCAGGAGATATCTGTGCCCTTTGGACTATTCAAAGATTGTCTCCCTGTAGGTTGTATAAGTCTTGCCTTTTCGTGAGAAACTTCATAGCCTCTTTTTCTTTCTGCTAGGAAATTTTGAGTTTGTGTAGCAAGTAAGTATGTGGCTTCATAGGTCTGAGAAGTTACTAGATGCTGTCTACATTTTGAGGCAGGATTCTTTCATTCAATTGACATTCTCTTAAATCTTTAGTTAAAACTTACCCCCCAAAGAGTGAAAATTTTCTTAAATCCTCACAGCAAAACAATCCAGCAATATTGCAGTGTAACATTAGTTTTTGGCTCACACCATTCAAAAGCAAAGAGTTTGGAACACAGGTTCATGGGTATGCAGTAGAAAGCTTCCTTCTGCAGACCTCCCACATCCCAGGAGAAGAAAACAGATATTTTGATAAATAGCTGGCAGACACACTTCTTTCTGCCCATGACCTTGTCCTCTGCATTCTTCTCCTGGTTCACCGTGGTCCACATACACTTTTGAGAGTTCTTTTTTGCTGGAAGCTTTTGCATTTGTGCCTCTTTTTTAAAAAAAGTATCCTCCAACTCTAAACTATAAACCTGCTGTGAGTCCCCAATAATGTGATGAGAATTCTAGTGATTTTGGTACAACTGGCTATCATCTGATTGCCTCCATCATCTGATTGACCTTCAGTCTCAACTAAATTATCGGTCTATTGGTTCCTGCATTGGTGTGTGCAGGTGTGTGGAGACTGGCAACCTGAGTGAACGGGTGCTCCAGGAAGGCAGGTAGTAAAGGTGTTATTCTTGTTCCTGCTTGTCTTTTAGTGAGTCTTTTAGGCCAGGGCCCTTTCCCTTGGATTGGAGCTTTTACCTTTACAGGTGCCACTCTCTTGGTCATCTCAGGTCCTCCATTCACCCATAGTTGCAGGTTTACCTTGCAAACTAATTTCTGGAACTTCTAGAGGCAGTTCCTTGCTAGATGATAATAGGATCACCCAGAGAGCTCAGGCTGTTCCACAGGCACCAGAATGTCTATTGTCTCAGGAGAGAGGGTAAATTTGGCATGCAAATTACTTAACAAGACCCAATGCAGCAGAGGAATGTACTGTCTGAGAAGCAGCACTTTCAGTAAGTGACCGTAATGACTCATTCAGAGGTGGTGGGAAGGACTGACAAGTCATCAGCCCTGACACTCCAGTAAGCATTGTGGATCTCAGCAAAGCTGAGGTGGGCTTTGTATTTAGAAGAGTATATAGCTCTGATGCCTGCACCTCTCTAAGCATCCTCTCTGCTACCATGGTTACCTAGGGTAATACAATTTTCAATGAATACTAATTGAAAATACCAGTGGATGTAGTGGATGCTAAGGGAAACTGGGATCCTCATCATTCCTTGATTCTGTAGGAGAGCTTGGTTATTTCAAAGTAAAGACCTTTGTTTCAAGGAGGTAAAGGTATCCCTTTAAACACTGATCTTCTTGTTTGCAATATACACAGTGGCAGGGTTACCTATGGAAACCAGGTGACTTCCCAGGTGGGGCTTTCTGAGGTCTTATCTTTGATAGTGTGTTTCCTCTAGGTCTGGCATCCATTCCTGGGCATCTAAGAGCTGCCATCAGGAGTGTAGCATGGCACTAGCATTTCTGTGGCTCCATCCTTTATACTTATTCTTGGACATTAAATACCTCAAAGCAACTTCAACCAGCTGAGAGATGAGATGCTGGGACTTTCCTCAAACTTTCTGGGTTTTTTGTGGATGTTTGGAGCATCCTGGCTAATTCAGGTCAGAAGCATCAATTGCGCATTTGTTGGATCCTCTGCTCTGGGTCAATATTAGTGTATTGACCAATAACCCCCACAGTCTTTCAAGGAATTCAGAAGGCTCCTGCTTTGTTAAGGCTAGGTTGTTTGGTGGTCCTGTTCGGGAACCCAACAATAACACAAGTTGCATGTGTGTTCTGGCCTCAGGCCCAAGGTCATTAGAGGCCCAGTGAGGACCTATGGCAGGGACAGGGACAGTAGCTGGGGTCCAATTAGGGATGTTAGGTGTTGTCTCATGAAGCTTGCTGCTTCCTAATGGGCCTTTTCTAGTGCCATTTTCCTTTGCTTAGCAGTGAGTAAGGTAATCAAGAGAGATTGGGTATCACCTGGGGCCAGGACATGCTTGGCAAAGATTGAAGGACATAAATTTTCCATTCTCTTAGAGTCATCCTGGCATGTCATAGTATTTTTCCAACCATACAAATTAAATGTTGAAAAATATAGGCTTATATGTGTGTGTATGTGCGTGTGTGTGTATGAGTGCGTGTGTGTTTATTAGCTGGCCTTGGTCATCTGTTCCCACAGGCACTGGTCTAAGGGGAAATTGCCCTATTTAGGATAGAGGGTTTCCCTGGCCAATTGAGCATCCTATGGGGTGTGAAAGGGGAAACTATTCTTCTTGGTGGCAGGGGGGAGAAGGGGTAGGGTTAGTTCAGCTCTTCCCTTTCCTCCATAAGCTGCTTTATAATATATTTTCAATGCAAATAAGAAGGAAAGAAAGTTACCAGTTCATAAATTGTAGTCAAAGCTATAAAGGCAAAGATTGCCCAGGGAGGGATTACACTGAGGCAGGAACTTGTTCAGAAATACCAAGATTTCAGAGACAAGCCTGGGAAGGAGAGTAGGCAAAGGCTGAGAAGGAGCAGGGAATGTTTCTAGAAGAAGGGATAAATCAGGTGTAGCATTACCGACTGGAAAGAAAGATGAGAATTAGAAGAGGCACTACACTAATATTCCTTGAACATGCCCGTGGAGACTTCTGTGTAGGGATAAGGAACCAGAGAAGGCTTTTGTAGGAGTGAGTAGTGGAGGAAAGGGGAAGGTTCTATGAAGCAGACAGAGGAGAGATATGTTTAGAAATACTTTAGCAATTTGTAGACTAATTGGAAAAGACCAGTGAGAGTGAAAAAACTGAAAATCTTAGACCAGAAGGAGTTATGGTCTATGGCACAGGAAGCAGAAGTTTGCGGAGGAGAAACACAGTAGAGTTCAGGATCTGAGGACACTGAGGTAGGCTTCCTCAGAATCAGAAGGAAGTAGCAAGGCTAGTAATGTGCAATTTTCATCTTCTGTTAAAGTCACCAAACTGGTGATGATTAGTGTTATAAGTATGCTTTGAAAGTAAGTTTTCCAGGAGGTAGTGTGCAACTTTGGGCATTCTGCAAAGCCAAATGGTATCAGCTTCAGCAGGCTTCATCACACTGAGGCTGGGAACTTCCAAAAGGATAGGTTTGCAGGTAGCAAAGGACCCATCATCTTGGAATGTTGCCAAGACAGGATTTTTCCTTGTGACAGAAGGTGATGAGATGAATAGACAATGCAAAGTTTTTGAGTCGGCAGGCAAGATTACAAACATCTCTCTGTCACTTATGATTTTTGTAATTCAGTTTTGCTCTTCTTTTTATTATTTTTAAAGTAATGTTGCACTATTACATAAGTTTTAGGTGCATGTCACTATAAATCACATTAAGTTCACCACTAAAAGTCTATCCTTTGCCATACACTTGACACCTTTTCCTTGACTAGCCCTTCTTCCAACCCCTTTTCTTCCTGGCCATCACTAATCTGGTCTTTTGGTCTAAAAGGTTTTTTTTTTTTTTAAATTTAGTTCATCTGTTGACTTGGTTTCTGTATGCACAACATATGAGAGAAATCATAGTGTATTTGTCTTTTTCCATCTGACTTACTTCACTGAGCACAATACCCTCTAGGTGCATCATGCTATACTACTGACAGGATTTTTTTCTCCATAGTTGAATAGTATTCCTTTGTGCATACACACTGCATCTTCTTTGTGCAATCATCTGTCATTAAGCCTTAGATTGTTTCCAGTCTTTTGTTATTATAAATAATGCTGCAGTAAACATAAGAGTGCTCACATACTTCAATTAACATTTCCTATATACCCATGGGGCAAAAAGAGCACTGTCTCAGTACTTCCCTGACCTCTCATTCCATCAAGAACATGAAAAAGGAGCTGGAATATTCTGGGAGTGTGCCAGAAATAGACTACCATTCTCCCAGAGCAGAGAATTGTCTCTAGTAAAAAACAAGCCTAAAGAAAGAACTAAAGTGTGCTGTTTGCCATAAGCATTTTATTTCTCTTTTTGTTGTCTCTTCCCTTTAGCCCATTATTGAACCAAAAATCCAATGTCTTCTGGCCTCCCCTACCCCATGAAGACTGCCTTGCTGCTGCTGGTCAAGCACATGGAGTCAGCGGGTCTCAGATGTACTTGCCACATCCCACAAGGGGCTTCACAGAAACCAGCCCTCTTTTGTCTTCCGGGGTGGGGCAACTACTCAAGGAGCTCTTTCATCAGAGGTTATTATTTCCAACTGCTCTCCTGCAGTTTCAGGCAGATTCAGGACAAGCTGCTGGGTAGAGGATTTCTCCCTGGTGCCTGTTGGTAGACGCTCACCCTCCAGAATTATCAGTCAAGTCATGCCTGGCAGGAGGGACACAATGTCCCCCACCTCCCACCCAGGTTTAGGGACTCTGGTACTTTGTGCAAATGTGCACAAAGTGTACAGACTCCAACCAAGAGATGAGAGAGGAAGGAAAACTGCCCTGGAGGGAGGACTGGAAGGTGCTGGGCCATTAATTATAGCTCAGTGGGGATGGGGAAGGAAACAGTAACTCAGAGTGGGGCTCCGGAGCTAAAGCAAACAGGAAGGTATTAATGAGAAAATCCCTGAGAGGAAATGACTCAGTGGTTCGGAAAGTGTGGGCCCCAGTAAGGTTGTAGGCAACCCTCCAAGCCCCAATCTTGGGAGGGAAAGTCAGCCTGGATGGACCCCTGGGGAGGCAGCACTTTCTCTTTGGGGTCCCAGATATGGCAGCCACTTCATTCACCACTCAGGTTCCCTCCACATTTTATTGGATCAGGCTGAGATGCCTTAGGTGCTCTTCTACGTACTATGAGATTGAAATGATCATCTTGACTCTTCTATGGGAGGAAAGGCAGAGTCTAAGGGGCCACCTATCTGCTTGGAGATAGGTGTAGAAGATTCTTGGGCCATCTGCCAGGCCCACACAGTTCTCCTGATGTGTAAAGAGAGAGCTGCCTCTCCAAAATGATAAATAAGAAAAGTAATGATCACACATCCCAGTCATAGACCTGGTGTGCAACTCAGAGTGAATGCAGTTGGGGGTAGGGTAGGAAAGGGATGAGGATAGCATTTTCTAAGTCAAAATTTGGGGCATGGCATTGAAAACAAAATTTTCTATTTTCTGCTTTCTGAATTTTTGTGCATGAAACCCCTTAAAATGGTGTCAAATGAAACCACACTTATTCATAAATGTAATAAAATGCATTTATAAAAATGAGAACATTGCATGCAATTGGAAGTGGCCTTAAAGGATGAATGAATACTGTTCTAAGTGGTGCTTGGTTTATCAAGGCCAAAAGCTCTTGATAAACCACAACCTTATTCATCTTTTTGTGAATCAGTGGTTGGCAGAGGAGAGAGTAAAGAACAAGTTCCCTTCTGTGCTAGGATGTGGGGAGAAGCTGAAGTCACCACATGTTCAAAGGACAATCACTTGGACCCTGAAGATAGGGAGTTAGGCATGAACTCCTCGTTCTTCAGTGTTCTCAACCACCAGGTGAGTCCAAGTCTCTGGCCACCCAATGAGGTCAGAGTGGAACCATCTGGGGGCTGTGAGGACAGAGTTGAAGTCTATGGGACCTACTCCAGTGTCTGGCAGGGAGGAGTGTGTGTCAGCACCAGTGCCTGACCGCTCACCCCTTGTCAACAGCATGTGGAGAGGGGGTCCCACTTTGGAAGGGTCTGTCACCTCAAGCTCCATATGGGAGATGTTCCAGGCCTGCAGAGGCCCAGTGAGGTCTGTATCACAGGCAGGCAAGCAGGAACACAGAGGACACAACAGGTCCTGTGCTGCTGCTGGTGGGCACTGCCACCAGCCATGGCAGGGTTGTTGCTGATTGGAAACAGCACTAGGGGTGGGAGGAGGGGGGAGGCAGAGTGGAAGGAAGGCTGGGGGAAAAGGGGCTGAAAATAATAAGGGAGGGGGAAAAAGTTTACTATTGAAAGAGGGGAGAGAATGAGCCCGGTAATTGTGAAAGAACAAAAGAACAAGGTAATAAAAAGGGAAAAGGGAAACTCAAGGGAGTTGGGAAACTCTGAATGCATTTTGTCTGAGGAAGAGCAGTTTTGGCAGAGAGGAACGCGGGACCTTCAATCAGGGTGCAGTGATCAAGAGGAACTTCCTACCTTGGCTGATTCAGCAGGCGGCTTCCTCAGTGACTCAAGGGGACTTTCAAAAGTCACTTACCAAGGGCCACTGCATGGGGCAAGAAAACTTGTCATTTTCACCTAAAATCAACTTCCTTTGCTATCCCTGCTGGGTAGCTTGGCTTTTTCTGAAAAGGCCTGTCTGTTAAATTTCATCCTTTACAGAACTTGCTTCAGTGGCTCTGAACTTGATCCCTACCCCCCAGTTTCACAGCTCAGTCACATGCCTCGGCCTCCACTGCACACCAGAGTTTAAAGCCCTGCCCAGAAGCAGGTTGTCAAAGCTCCCATTCCTTTTTAAGTCTAACTGGTGGTGTTTGATCAGATATATACACTTCCTCATGGTATCTTTTCAAATTCTAAAGTAACCCAGAGGAAAAAATAAATCTCAGGCTGGGCCATGGCTGCCTAAGAGTCCCAGTCCATTAATCCATACTGGGCCTTTCTACTACCCAGAGCTTGCCTCCTGCAGCAGTCATCAACTCCAAGGGCTATGAGTATAGGCAGGTGTGGTGGAAAGAATCTTGCATCCCTTCAAGAGACACTGATCTAGTACCTGGTGTGTGTCTTACACTTTTTCATATCCAGGGATACAGCGGGGAACAGAATGTGGGACCTGAGATCAGAAAGAACTGAGTCAAACCCTACCTCAATGCAAATAATTGTTTTGGGGCAAGTCACTTAAACTCACTGAGGTTTTCATATTTTTAAAAGAAATCATAGTAATGCTAACTAATAATATTATTAACTTGGCTGCAGAGGCTTTCTGAAGTAGTCATGATAGATACCCAATAAATATTTCTGATTGGATGTTCTGTATTAGAAAAATAATTATGTATGATGGCTGACACGCCAGCAGGGGAGGTAAAGAAAATTAATTTTATTTATTCCCTGCTGGGCATAAGCAAATGTACAAGTAGCATCAAAACTATAAGCAGAAAGGCAGCATGCCAGGTGAGGAGGTGATCTAAAAAGGGTTCTTTCAAAGAAAATGTTAGTATTCTTTGATTCAAAATTTGATAATTGTCTCATGTGGCCCCTAGGACCCCCCCCCCCCAACTTTCATGCTCTAAAGGAGTTTTGCCATCTGCCACATAAAGATCTTACTGTGCAAGATTTTTAACAGATTGATTGTGTGTAGAGAGGGTAGAAAGGGTATCGTTTCCTAATGAAATACTCTTACCTTACTCTCATGGGCAAATGCCCTGCCAAACAGGACTGGCCCAAAACTAGACCGCAGAGACCAAAAAGTTAGAAGTCTAAGGCACCTTCTGATGGGGACAGAAGAGGCCAGGCAAGTGTGGGAATAAAAGACAAAACCAAAGTACAAATCAAGATCCTGTATGCCATTGTCAGTCTCCCCAGTCTCTAACCCATGTATCTCCAAAGTTGAGAGGCAAGTGCCACTTCTTCACATGTCTCCCTGTGTCTCTCCTCAAGTTTGTTTTTTGTTTTTTTTTTTTTCTGTTTCCCTTTGTCTCCTTCAAGTTCTCCTCCAGAGCCCACCTGTCTTCTGTGTTCAAAAGTCCCATCTAGCCACTCAGCTGTTCCCCTCATTAGGTGGGGACCTCCCATTTTAGTGTAGAGGCCTCAGTTACAGACAGGTTTAAAAAGAGTGTGGGCATTTGCAATGCTTGGAGCCTTGGTATTAGAGAAACAATATTATGTCAAATTTCATTCGTTTTATTAATTCTAATTTCATTCTATTCAGCATAATTTGTGGTTGGGGGTATTAATGTATAAATTTGCTTTTGTCTCACATAGATGCTGAAGTAAAATGGTTTATTACCTAGTTTTCCTTTGCATGTATTTAAGATGGTACTGAAAGTCTACCCAGGAAATCCAGTAGAGCTCCTAACCGCAGGGAACGTTCCTGGTGTAGACTCCACGAGATGTGGGAGGAGGCAGGCTGACCTGAGCGGAAGCGCCGCTTTTCTGGATGCAGATTGCCCGGTTTCAGACTGTTTATGGGACGAATTGGTGTCTGTTGGGAGAACACAGAGGGGCACTTTGACTGCGGATAGATCCTCTTACTCCAACTTTCTCCTGGCTTAACCTCCTATTATTTTTCTGTTTATTTCACATTATTGCACAGCTGCCTTTGCGGGTCAGCAGCTGCGTAAGGTGGTGGGATTGGCGGGAACATCGTGAGCTTGGTCCCAGGTATGGTCTGGAACAGCCCAGCAGAGGAGCTACAGTGGAATGAATCGCTGTGTTCAGACTTTGATTCTTACCTTCACTTCTCAACCTTTCCCACAGATGAAGTCTTTAGAATCTTGCATAGAATTGCCACCCTCGATTTGCACATAAATGATCGGGTTTTGCTTACTTAACCGTATACCAGAGGGGTAAGGCACAGGTACATCTCTCTTTCTTGATGTTTGTCTGATTCAGTCAGAGACCTACAAAAATCAAAATGCAATATGGTAACTGTGGCATCTAACATTAGGTTCTTTGGGAACAATCTGAATCAGGATTTGAGAGATATATGATATGCTGATTTATTCAAGAAAATACTGAAACTGATGATAGGAAGCAATAAAAGTGAAGGGAAAGAATAGAACAAGATTTGATCACAGAAATAGTCCAGATTTGATCCACAGAGCAAAATGAATGGCCTCAGCATGAGGCAAGAGAATCTCAGGGGATCACTATTGGGCATCTAGGTTAGACTTCTATTGTTTTAATTCATGTTATTTAAATTTTATGTGTGTTTACGCACATGTATTTGTTTCTTCGTGTGTGTATGTTTGTATGTATTTGTGCATGCTTTTATGTGTGTATGTTTGTGTGCATATGTGTGTGTTTTGGGGAGGGTTTGGTTAGAGTCATAACCTGGCAGCTTAAACTGGCCTAGAAACATGGGGAGCTGTGCGGTATGAGCTGCTGCCTCTGTTGGGTGAAAACCCCAGCCCACTAGAAGGAAACTGTGTGCCAACACCAAATGAATCTCACACACACAGATGCAAATGTAGGGTTTATACATAGGTCTAAACAATAGGTCTCTTCATATCCTGTCAGGAATTAGAGGCAGAAGTTCTGGAAAGATCATCCCACCCAGAAAATTTGCCTGATTCACTTGGTTAGTTGGGAAGGTGACATTCATCCTCAAAAACTTCTTCCTTTGTCCCACTTCCCAACTCCAGGGAGTAACCCAGCCTGTACTTCTTCTCACGGCTGTTTCTATTGCCTATGAAGATTTGTTTCTTTCTGTCTAGAATTCAGACACCAGTAGAATATGCTTCAAATTGTATTTCATCCTCCAGCTCTTCATGGAGTTTGGGATGAAAATGAGGTAAGCAGAATAATACCTCTCCAAAGATGTCCACACCAAGTCCCTTACCTTACAACACAAAAAGGACTTTGCAAATGCACCTTCAAACATGGTCCTTGAGGTGGGGAGATTGTCCTGTGTCTGTATAATCACATAAATCCTAAGGAGTTAAATCTTTCCTGAATGTTGTTCGAGAAAGATGAGATGAAAGAAGGAAGAGGAAAGATTCAGAGTCTGAGAGAACTTTGATCCACTGTTGCTGGCTCTGTAGTCAAAGGAAGGGGCCATGAACCAAGGAATGTGGGCAGCCTACAGAAACTGGGAAGAACCCTCAGTTGACAGCCAACAAAGAAATGGAGACTGTTCTGACAGTAACTCAATTCTGCCAACAATTTCAATGACTAAGGAAATAATCCTCAAGAAAAGAACACAAATCTATTTGCTTTTAGCCTGATGAGACTATATCAGACTTCCAACCAACAGTATATACGGCAATATGCTCATGCAGTTTAAGCCATTAAATTTGTGATACTTTGTTATAAAGCTGTAGAAAATAAATACAATGGTATTGATCAAATAATTTTGGGAGATGATATTATGATTTGAAGCACAAATTAATCATCATGTTATGAGAGTCATTGTAAGAACCAAACCAATAACAAAACACTAATTGAATCAAATAATGCATAACTTGTTCACTGCAGAGGGAGAGACTGGCGCGCCCCTGATTCATAATTCTGTGTTCCAATAGCTTCTCATGTTGTGCAAATAGAGGGCTGCTGCAGACACACAGCATTACGCTCCGTTGTCATAGTTACTCCCTGAGAAAGAAAGAGGTCCTGACAAAGAGCAGATTGGCTGTGATAAGAGGTGGGAAGGTACCCGGAGGGTGGCCAGATGCTTCTGCATTCATGTCATATATGTTTTCCAAAATTTGTATTCCATCAACTCTACCCCCAATGGAAACATGGCCATTTCACTTTGAAAATAAGATGCAGAGATATTAATAATAGGTACTTCCTAATGATGAGGATTTAGTCTTCCATATTAACACTTAGAAACATAAATTCCAACTAAAGCATGACTGCTTTGAAATGTATTTTGCTCTAAATTAAACACCAATTACTGGCAAATTTCTTATGCCTCACTCCCTTCTCTTCTCCAACTTATGCCCACCATTTTGATCAAACTGTATATCCCTGATTGCTCCACTACCCTAAGCTTACCTTCAGCAGGGACTTCTTCCCTCAGATTATTAATCCTCCTTCAGATTAGAAAGCCCTTCTTGCAGATATTTGCAGGCTTTGCCTTCGCACAAATGTTCCCACCCTGCAGAAGATTACCTTAAGCACTTACTCTAAATTAGACATCTCCCCAAATCATCTATCAACCTCCTTATCTGACTTCGTAGTTCCTTGTGGCACTTCTCGATTTATTTGAGCATTTATTTGTTCATTGTGTCCACAACAGACTGTAGCTTACACAAAGGTCATGGTTCTATTTCTTATTGTTGCATATCGAGTTTGGGGAAGTGAATAAGGATATAACAAGCATTTGTTGCATGTCTGAAAGACATACTCTCAGTCTTGGTTTTCTACTCCTGCTCTGCTTGTGGGTAGTATCAGCTACCTTAGCTTCATCAAGTTCTTCCAAGTCCAGTTTGTTCCCCTAGTGATTAGTATGGAAGATTATATTCAAAGATGGTCACCACATATTATCTCCCATCTTACATGTCCCTATTACAACTGATTGTAATATTTTACAGTCAGTTTTACAGAAATTTGTTTACAGAAATTTGTATTTCTCTCTTAGATTAGTGTCTGTCTTATCTCCTCTTGGATCTGGACTGGTCTGAAACTATGATTGAAGTGACTGTGACACTATGTATCCTATAAGGTTAAAATACAACAGATGGCAGGTGTTTTGCTTCATTCTCCTGGGTCCCCTCTTCTGGGAACACATGGAAAGGTGCTGAGGATGGGGCTAAGGAGCTAGCTGACAGCCAGCACTGACATCAGAGGACTCCAGGCCGCACCATTTCCTGCCTACCTCTGCTGGAGAGACCAGTCATCATTCCCACCAGATCCACGGATGTGGCTGTTCTGGTGTCAAGCTGATAATTTAAAAAATGACATATTACATAAAAGTAATTAAAATACATGGGATATGGAACTGTCTATTAAAAGGCTGATTTCCAATCTCTATTCTGTGCCATTCATTTCTTTCATTGCTCTGCTTCCCAAAGACTCAGCTTCCAACCTCTCAAAATAGAGCTAATTTAATAAAAAATGGTCATTTAGGAATTTTGCTTAGGTAAGGATGCATGTATACATTGAGATTTTTTCCAATGATTATAGTTCAGAATTTGCCTAAATTCAACCACCAAGAAAAGACTGATGTTACCCTGGATAAATGAGTTCATGAACTTCACTTCCTGATCAGTCCTCTCAGCCTAGCACCCTGTCAGTCCTGGGGAAGGGAAGCAGGGAGATTCTTGTATCTGCAGCCTCATCACCTATAGAGCCAGATTCATATACCTCTAGTCAGATACACTTTGAAGGCTGGGGCAGCTCTCATAGGATATTCAACTGCCCCCTCCCTCCCAAACAAGGGGAAGAGGGGAAGAGCAAACACACTGCTTCACTGGGCTATTCCTAAGCCCAATCTGGGAAGAGGATTTAGGAGAGCCAACATAGCCAGGAAGAACAAACCAGTGATGGGAACCCTGACAAGGTAGTTAACATTACTTCTGGAAAATAACATGGAGGTGGAAGTAGATACCAAAATGCCATGGTCTTAGCTAGGAGGACTGAATGTACAGGGTGTATAGAGCTGGTGGAAACAATTAAAATGGTTAGAATCATGAGGTCTAGTTTTCGGACCTGAGTTCAAATTCTGACTTGACAAGTCCTTGAAGTAGAACAGATCCCCTCCCCCTCCTTGCACTGGATGTCTGATAGAGGAATAAATGGTACCTGCAAAGCAGTACTAAAAATTGGCTTGAGAGAAGCTTTCCATGAGAAGGAGGCTTTGTGGCCCCTGAGATGGGTCAAGGAGGCAGGACAGGGATTGTTTAGGCTGTAGGCGTTCTGCCATTATCGGCACAAGTGGGATAATGGCTCTGAGATGGGTAAGGCCATCATGCAGCTATAGGGATGTTGTGTATGAGACTGGAGCTTCTTATATCCCTTTTTTCACCCCCAACCCGTCCCATTTCTTCTGTACTTGCCACTTTTGAATTACTTTACAGGGACTAAATGTTGTCTCCTGGCACTAACAGTGGGAAAAGGACTGTTGTCTCTCCCTGTCTCATCTGAAGGTTGACTGAAGGATCATCTCAAAATACTTACCATCAAACCACAAAATCCACTTACTGCCCTTGGTTTCTCACGAGTGAATGGTGGAGTAGTCACATTTGCTCAAATCAGCATGGGCTAAAAATAAGCATTTTGAAATATTCTTGGCAGATGGTGATAAAAATAGAAGCAGTGACAGCTCGGTCCCACAGCGCAGCTCCACCCCCCAGTGTTAGGGACACACTGGAACCAAGAAACAACTTTCCAAGCTTCTCTTTACTGGAAGATTGTAGCATGGGCCCCAGGATCTCATAATTCCAGAGATCTGCAAAAATTTAAAGAAGAGGGCTACTTCTGTGTGTAGCCACACTATCATTGCAAGAGGTTCACAGATTACACAGGAGCTGAAATGGGGGAAAAGTATATATGTAGGAAGATCTGAAGAACTTAAGTTTCTTTATTGGCCCTTCTAAAAGAGTAGCTGGTGTCTTCTATGAGTAAATTATTGCTTAATGGACATGGAGGCAGTGTGTTGCAATAATGGTTGCAAGACAGGGAGATGGGCTGGTCTCTCAGAGAGCCCAGGTTTAAACATGGTTTTTTGGCTTCCTGAGCTTTGTAAAATTACCTGACTTTTTAGTGTCTCCATGTTTTCATGCACAGAATATTACAGTAATATTTACCTCATATGAAGATTAAATAACAATGCGCATAAAGCACACACAGTGTCTTTATGTGGAATAACAATAACTACTATTTGTGTGGTAGCTATGTATTAAAGGGTGAAGAAGGAGAAGATGACTGAGGCGTATTAGTATTTGGAGCAATATTTTCTTTCAGATGAAAGCAAAGCTGAAATAAAAAATAAGGTTAGGTTGCAATGTCTTGAATCTATATTTAGTCTTTAAATTTAATCAAAAATCTTTCTATATCAATGAGATTGTATTTCAAATGGTCAATACCATTCAAAAATAACTGTTCAGCAGAAAACAACCACTTGATGTGGAGTGACTGGCTTCCATGGGACGGAGGGAAAATTTTGGGAGAGTCCAGCCTTCACCTTCATAAAGGTGCAAAACCACATTGGGAAGTAATGTGGACATTTCTCAAAACATTAAAAATGCAACTCCCACATGATCTAGCAATACCATGGCTAGGTAGTTATCTGGAAAATGTGAACACATTAATTTAAAAAGACATATGCACCCTGATAAATATTCAAAATAACCAAGATAGAAAACAACTCAATGCCTGATGATGGAAGAACAGATAAAGAAGCTAGAGAAGAGGTGGTAAATATACATAATGGAATTCTACTCTGTCATTAAAAAAGGCAAAATCTTGCCATTTGATAGAACAAGGTCTTCAGGGGGCTATGCTAACTGAAATAAACCATAAGTAGAAAAACATCTACCATATGATCTCATCCATTTGGGGGATATAAAAGAAAACAATCAAGTCAAATGAAAACAAAACTTTTAACTCAAACAACAGAAAAGGCAGTTACCATAAGCTAAGGGGAAAGATAAGAAGACTGGCAGAGGATGATGCCTGGACATTTGGTGGTGAGGATGGTCTGCTCTCTGTAACTGCTAAGTGAAAAGTTATATACCTGAAACCTATATAGTGTCAAAAACCAAAGTCACTACAATAAAAAGAAAAAGAAATCACAAGCTTATCTCTTCAGAGGTGATAAGGTACAATGGGATGGGGAGCAGTAGGGATGGGGAACCTCTGTGCACATCAACTGAGGGAGGCCAAGGTCCTCCAGTTTTTAGCTTGTGACCTCTAAGTTTGTTTGGGTCTAACCATCCAGCAGACAATGTCCAAGGAGAACCACAGTGGGAAGTCAAGGATCAGCTCCATAGGGAGTTCTTATCACATCATTTCTATGCAGGTTCTGTTGACAATGTTCAATGTGAATGGACCTGAGAAGTGTTGATAAAGAGGGTTTCTTTTATTCATTCTTTAAATTTCTTACAACATCAGTAAGTGGTTGTTGGAATGTCTCCTCCTCCCCCTGAATCCCCCTCTGTAAACCCCTCCGTTCACTCTCTCCTTGCTGTTTGTTGATCTATGTTAAGTCATTGGTCTCTTCCTTTTCTGTGGTAGTGTCTTTTTTGCTGGGTGAGGGACAGTGTTCCTGCCACATGACAAGCCGTGGTAGTAGGTTCTCAGTCTTAACTTTACATTGGGCTGCCAGTTTGTGCTTATTTGAGATGGATCTATGTCTTCTTATTACTGGCTCTCTTCTCCAATACATTATCTGTGCCATTTTGCTGCTTTGTCGCCTTTTAGTTCTGGCCTCTGGCTTAGAGGGCCTTGCTTTCAGCCATTGTCAGTGAAGAAGCTTCTCAATGGAAACAGGCATTTGCACATGGTCTTTGTGAATCGTCTCCTCACCCTTAATTACAGCCTTGCTGTGAAGCTGATGCACCGACTCTGTGGCCTTCTTCTCCTGTGGAACAGGGAGGGGTGCCTTGCTTTCTTAGATGGTGTACCAGAAATGGGATTTTTGGCTCAACCACTCCCGCTGAAGCCATAGGTAGTCACTGTAGTTGTTTTTTTCATTGCTGTATGCAATGACTCTCTCCATGTTCCTTCTCTTGTATCTTGCCCAGATGTGTGGTCAGGATCTTTATGTAGCTCCTCATCCAATCCATCGTGACCATTGCCCCACCCCTGGGATGAGTGCCTGGACAGCTACCCGAGGCTGGCAGACAGTTGCAATATTCAATGACCAGCTGGTGGGTAAGGTGAAGTCCCTGCCTGATCCCAGCATCCATTCTCACCTGTGCAGGGATCATGCCCAGAGGTGATCAGAAGTTTTTAATGATCGCCTATCACTTTGTCCCACTTCTTGAAACTAATTCAAGAGACTAAGAGACATATGAAGCAATATTTTAGAGAAATTTCAGAATTAGTTTCAATTTCCTGTGGTGTTTTCCTCAATTTTTAAGTGATACCTGCTAATCAGTTACTTCTAATCTAATCACTTCCTATTAAATCTTGTAGCCAAAGAACATTGTAACTTCTCTACAAAGAAAGTAGTGTTAGCTGATCCGTTCCTCACAAGTGATATTTTCTTGTGAAAATCACGATGGGAGAATGCTTCCTTTTAAGAAGAAAATGTCATTTAAACAGGTTTAAAATAACTATTTTTTCACAATGCAAGCCCTGGAGCTTTACACTTCTTATCATTTTTGGAAAACCAAAAATGAGTACAAGTAGAAAATAACATGAGTACTACTCCAGTGTTGCTTGAATCTGTAGGATGACAGGTTGCCAAAGAGCCTTAGTATATAAAGAAAAGAAGAGTAAAGAACATTTTAGCTTATGAGAGTATCAGTGTTGTAATGATCATAGAATAGTTTTCCCAGTTTTTTCAAATTGGAACTCCAAATGCATTCTTCATTTCTGCTAATACAGCCCTAAAAAAAGACAGTGGAGATTTTAGTACTCCATTCTCAATGATTGATAGAACAACTAGATTAAAAAAAAATCAGCAAGCACACAGACAACTTTAACAACACTTGATCTCACTGATTTTTAGAAAATATTTCATCCAATGACAGAATTGACTTTCTTTTTGCACACATGGAACGTTCTCTGGAATAGAGCATATGTTAAGCCATAAAAGAAGTTTCAATAATCTTAAAAGGTTGAAATCATATTGAAGTGTGTTCTCTAAACAATGCAATTAAATTAGAAACCAATAACAGAAGGAAATTTAGAGAATTACCAAATACTTAGAAACTAAATAAAACATTCATAAATAATGCATTTGTCATAGAAAAACACCAGCAGGAAAAATTTTAAATATTTTGAGCTGAATAAAAATTAAGATTAAACATATCAAACTTTACAGCCTGCACCAAAAGCAGTGATTTGGGGGAAAAGTGTAGCCATAAATGCTTATGTCATAAAAGAAGGAAATCTTAAACCTAAGTATTTGCCATCAGAAAACATAAATGGAAGGGTTAATTAAATCCAAAACAAGAAAAAGGAAAAAAATCAAGATTAAAGTAGAAGGTAATGAAGTAGAAAACAGAAAACAATCCAGAAAATGAAGTAAAAAATGTAGACTATTTTAAAGTTGGAAAGATCAGCAAAATTCATAATCACTATCAGTCTGACAGAGAAGTGAAAAGACACAAATTATCAAAATCAGGAAGGAAATGGGACAAGCTCTACCAACCTTCCAATGGATGATCAATTATTAAGCACTTTGCATCAAACTAGGGAACTTATATGAAAGGGATCATTTTTCAGAAAACCAAAAATTATTTGAACTGACTCAAGAAGCAATAAAACAGCTGGAATGGTCAGGGAGGGGTGGTGGTGGGTGATCCCAGGAAATTAAATAGAGATTAAATTGATGTGACATAAAAATAATAATAATAATAAAATTTTAAAGATTTAAAAAATCTGAATACAGCTGTAATAGTTTTTTAAAAGAAGAGTAATTTACAATCCTCGATCATGGGCAAAGTCTGGAAGATATTTTATTTCAGTGATTTGGATGTGGACATTTAGGGGGGCTTGAACAGTACTAGAATTTGAGACCTTTGAACTGAACAGTGACAGAGGTTGTTGATCTTTAAAAGGTATAAAAAGCTCCTATTAGTCAGCCTTAGAACAGAGAATTTTGCAAGCATTTGGAGAGCTGTTGTTGAAAACCAGAGAGAGGAAGATCAAGGCTAGATACCTGGAGCTGGGAGTTTGTGCCCTGGAGTTGACTATGTTTTGGGGCAATGAGAGGTACCTAAAGTAGAGTCTGCTGCTTAGGCTGGGGAATTCTTTTATTATTACTTTTTAAAAATTTATTTATATATAAATTTCACATCTTTGTAATTCCAGGGGTTCACCCCCTCTCCTCACCATTGCCCCCCTTTCCCCCTTGCCCCAAGCTGTGTGCTTTAGTTTGGTGCTTAGCTTTCTCATGACTTTTGTTTATTTCTTTCCTATATCCCATATATTAGTGAAAGCATTTGGTTTCTATCTTTTTCTTTTTGACTTGTTTCTGCTAATATGATTTCTTCTAGGTACATCCATGTTATCATAAAATCATCCAATTTGTCATTTTTATTTTTATTTTTTAAAATTCATTTTATTGATTTGTCACAATCGTGCATTAATTGATCCCTCCTCCTCCCTCCATATCCCCCCTCTGTATCCCCCCTCCAGTCATTCCATCTCCCATTTTTCTGCAATTTGTTGGTTGGTTAAGT
>PVHY01019366.1:0-27524 GCA_004024945.1 Uropsilus gracilis
ATAGGGAAAATCAAACAAACAAATAAAAAATGAAAACAACCAATGGGACTGAACCATGGAGCGAGAGAGGAGGAAGAGGAAGAAGGCAGGGGAGGTGAAGAGTGCAAAAGATCAAGATAGTTAACAAATGTTAGTGAAGTGGGAAAGCCCCGGGGTAAAAAAAATAAATAAATAAAATAAAACAACAACAACAAAAAACCACACACACACACTTACCACATATCGGAAGAGAACAACAGGCCAAACAACTAACAACTAAACATCAACTTAACCAAACAACAATTTGCATAAAAATGGGAGGAGTGACTGAAGGGGGGATACAGAGGGGGGATATGGAGGGAGGAGGAAGGGGGATACAGAGGGGAGATATGGAGGGAGGAGGAGGGATCAATTAATTCACAATTGTGACAAATCAATAAAATGAATAAAAAAAATTCACTGTATAGATTGTTTTATGATGAGTAAGCTAAGCCTGTTTGCCTACTTCTCTTTGTGTTGTGCTACATGAGTTCAATAAAATATCCTTAATCTCTGTGAATCCAAACACTAAAAGACACTCATTTCTCCTTCACCACCTTCTAAGTTACGTTAGCACTCTCCTGAGAGAAGGGTCATGCAGGAAGCTTTTATTGAAAAAAATACATGATATATCCACTAATTCAGTTTGGCCAAGGTATGCAGTTAATTTAAAATGCAGAAATTTAATGTAGGAATTTAAACTCTGCACCACATTCACCTACTACACTGTACATGGCTGCCATAGTAGTTCATGTTGAATGGGTGCTCTGAGTGACCATGATCAGGGTTATGTGACTATCTGACTAGAGCAAGATGATACCAGATGAAAGTGCCACCAAGAATCGGGTATTGTATAGTTCGTTTTTATGCCAGGCCATATTTTATATATGTCAGATTCTCTCCCAGTAAATTGGACTAGGAATTACCACCAAGAATAGGGGTTAAGTGGTTCTGGCAGAAGCTAAAGGGTAGAATTTACTATTAGATATATGTACAGATTTATTACCTGGAATAATTATAACAATCCTGGAGTTCCAAAGGAAACTGCCATTCTTTAATTTTTTTAAAGACAATGGTTTAGAACATTTTGTAGACTTCTGGTGTATAATATTAAAGTTCAGCATCAATATAAGCTACTTTATGATTCTTACCAAAATTCTAGTTTTCATCCAAATTTACTCCCTCTCCTTTCCTACCTATTAATTACCCTTATGTCCTTAGTAATCTGAGTATGTCTCTGCTTTATTTTATTATCTTCCACATATATGGAAACCACATAGTTGCCCTTTCTTGGTTAGATTTATTTCACTCAGCACAATGCTCTTTGGGTCCACCCATGTTATTGCAAGTGCAAAAATTCTATCAATGTTTATAGCTTAGTAGTATTCTATTGTATACTATCTTAGTAATAGTCCATCTTCTTTATCCATTTATCTGTGAATGAGTATTTAGGTTGTTTCCATATTTTGGCTATTGAACATAATTCTGCAATGAGCATAGGGGTGCATTTATCTCTTTGAGTTAGTGGTTCATAGTTTTCAGGTAAATACCCAGAAGAGGAGTTATGAGATAATATGATATTCCCATTCTTTTTGAGGACCTCCATACTCTTTTCCATAATTACTACATCTGTTTATATTCCCACCAGGAGTGAACAGGAGTTACCTTTTCTCTACATCATTGCTAACACTTGTTTCTTATCTTTTGGTAATAGCTATTCTGAAAGGTATGTGATGATCTCTCATTGTGGTTTTGATTTGCATTCCACTGAGAACAAGAGATGATGAACATTTTTTCACGTTGGCCTTTTTTGGAGAAAGTCTATACTGCTCTTTTTTGTTGGATACTTTGGATTTTTATTATTGAGTTCAAAACACCAATCTTTAAGTCAAAAAATAATCTGGCCATCTCCATAACCCTCAAAAATCACAAAATGAAATTAGCTTCAGTAGTCATTTCATGTCACCTCATTTGATCAACAATCACCCCCAGAGTGTCCTGGGATACACTACTTGTGTTATCTATTCACCCAGTTTTGGAATGCAGACTTTTTAAAGTGTCTATAAAAACACATTTAAACATTTAACTAGAAAGTAAATGAAAAACTAATTTACTAGTTGTAGTTTCTGGACAACTTTTATTAAAAGTTTCATACCCCATAAAGAACAAAGAAACATTTGAGGTTACTTATCAAAAACTGCAAATGTCAATAAAATCAAGGCTCTGTTTCAGGAAACCCCACTCATAGATCACTGTGCAGTTTGAGTTCACAGGAAGGAAGGAGCTGAGATGGAGTTTGATATCCAGGGTGTATTAGGAAGCACTCATGGTATCCAACGTATAGAAAAGGGGGGTGAACAAAATACAGACTGGGAATAGGGTGAAGTCTATGTGACAAATCCAGTGTCAGCCTCAGCTGTCCCCACAGGAAGTTCTGAGTTAGAAATTTCTTCAGCTGTGTCTCGAATTGAATCCAGATGGCCAGGCCAAATTGTCTATACTCCTTTATAGACAGTCATAAAATGTGAACCACTCTGGAAAGAGACATGGCCTTATGCTAAAAGACTCCCTGCAGCTGAGACAACCACTGAGGTTTCTGACAGCTAAACACTATCCCCTAAGTTAACCAACAATTCCAGGTTTCCCAGGAATTGATTTCGACTATGAACAATCTCACACTCTGGAAAACACCTCAGCCCCAGACTGACCAGGTGGCAGGTAACTCCTCTGTCTGGTCAATAGCACTTCAGCCCCTGGAATAACAAACCTTTCTTTAAACAGGTGTGTGTTCATCACAACAACTTTATCAATTCTCTAGGATTCCAGGGATTCCTTATGCTGGAGTTCAGTGCCTGCTAATGTTCTTGAAAACTCCAGATTTTAAAGGTAATCACTCTGGCTGGGCACAGTGGCTCATGCCTGTAAGCTTCATTTTATGAAGCAGCTGGGACTAGGGATCGCGGTTCGAGTCTCGCTCGGGGCAACACAGCGAGACCTAGTCCCAAATAATAGCTGGGTGTGGTGGCATGCGCCTGTAATCCCAGCTACCTGGGAAGCTGAGGCTGAGGATTGCTTGAGTCCGTGGTACCCCGGGCAACATGAGCCTGTGGTTCTATGGGCAAAAGTAGCGAGATCTACTCCCCAAAAAAAAAAAAAAAAAAGGAAAGAAAAGAGAAAAAAGGTAATCACTCTATTGGAAGATCATACCAGCTGAACTTGCATAGGACCATATCTCCTCCCCCATCTCCTTCCCTATCCCCCCCAAATATGGGGATCACTCAAATCCAGGTCATTTATTCATTCATTCATTCATTCATTCATTCATTCAGTCAGTCAGTCAGTCATTTATTTTGAAAGCAAATTTCCATTTAGTATTTTTGAGGTGCCTCAAAGACATATGCCAAAGGTTGAGATGCAGAATAAAATCTATGACAAATGGGCCTCCCTGCCCCATTTCTCATCTCATGCCACAGTTCTTTGTCTGATTATCTTCCAGAGGCTATGGAACGGTCTAAGAGGCACTTGCAATAGCTGCGGGTAGCAACACTGTGCCTCTTGGGCCAACAGGTCATTTTCCTTCAAAGGGTGGGAATCTTTCTTTCTTTTTTTTTTTTTAAAGGATCCTTCAATTCTTGGTATTTCCTGTTATGCCATCTTCTTTCCCTAATCTTTTAGGCAGAGTTACCTGAACTAAAACACTGGGCAGAGTTACCTATAACTAAAATACTGTTCCTTTTCATTGAGAGGAACTAAAGAAAAATAAGGTAAAACTTACTAGATAATACAACAGAACCCAACCAAGCTGAACATTACACTGCCATCCTTTACATCATCTTCCTTGTCTTTGTTGTTGAAGTCTGGTTGTTGCCATACCAACTAGTGGGAAAACATTAGGAATTTCTGGGAAAACAATTTTCTTATAGGCGCATTAGGCAGAAATTGCAAACATCCCTTCTGCTCACTTTCTACTAGCAAGATTTTGTTGTATGGCCATTTATTTTAGAAAGGACTCACTGACCAAGGCAGTGACATGATTCCAAAGTCTAGTTCTCTGCACACACCTTACCCAAGCTGAAGTTGCTGTTGTCATCTGTTTCCTGCTGGGCACAGCACACCTTTCTAAGACCAGGCAGCCTGACAAATAGCAACTATGTCTGGAAACAATTATTATATGACAATGTCTAAAACAAATAGCTTGTCTCAGTGTTAACTTTCCAGTTAAAATTTACTGCATCCCACAGAAGTTTAACTGAAACAGACAAATCCTGCCAGTGTTCTTATTATCTTAGATTGTTATCTTATTATATTATTATCAGATTCTTGGTGTTTCCTGTTATGCCATCTTCTTTCCCTAATCTTTTAGGCAGAGTTACCTGTAACTAAAATACTGGGCAGAGTTACCTATAACTAAAATACTGTTCCTTTCCATTGAGAGGAACTAAAGAAAAATAAGGTAAAACTTACTAGATTATACAACAGAACTCAAACAAGCTGAACAGCCTTTATTGTACACATAGCTCAATGTAATGATCCCAAACCACAGGTGGTAACTTGTTGCCAATGAGACTGGTTGGTTCTAAATTACAAAGCACAGAGAGAGTCCAGTGGGAACCACAATTTGAAACCATGGGGACCTCCAAGCAACACTGTAGATTGGCATCAATGAGTTTGTCAATTCAGGAAAAGATAGTAGAGAAAATGAAAGTGAGAATAATCCATCCAAGCAATTATTTGCACTCTGACATTTAAAATGGTTTTACTTAATATGTATTTTGATGATGGAAATGGAGCATCTTATAGAAACAAATGTTTAGGCAGTATAAATTGTTTATATCTCCTTTTCAGTAAAAAATAGCACCTAATATGTGCTGGATCCTGGGGATACAGAGAAAAGAAGATAGTCCCTGAACTCAAGGAATTTATGGGGGAGATCAGAACCTAGAATAATGGGTTTCCGCAAATGAGGATAGAGTGATGGGGGGGGGGGGTGAGCTTGTGAGGAAAGCCTCCACTTCTAAAAGTGGCAACACTTGATCAGAAAGAATATGATTAAGTGAAAGCTCAAAATTAAGGGTCTGGAAAGAGTAGTGTTAAGACAGAAAAAAATGCAAAATTGCTGCTTTGATGGCACCATGGAGACTGTGCCCCAAGAGAGGATGAGACAATCAGTGTTTAATGAAAATGGCAGTGAACTATGTATATTCGAGAAAATAGCAAACCCTTTGGTATGGCAGGAGCAAGTGATACAGAGGTGTGACAAGAAGCAGGTGCTTAAGAGGCTGCTTAACTCAGGCGCATTAGAACCTTGAAAGCATGCTGGGGACTGGGCATCATCCTGTAGGTTTGTGGGAGACAGGCTACTTCTGCAACTCAAAACATACCAGTTACTATTTGCCCTGTCCCTTCTGCCCAAAAACATGTGTGAAATAGGAGGGCACATAATTTTGTATAGATGTTATTGTTGAGGTAATTAAGCAATCAAGAATAAATGGGTGAATATTTTAATTTACTTTAATACATTTAATAATACATTTAATAAATAATAATAAATTTAATAAATTATGACATGGCATAGGCTCATTAGTGTGTATTTGAGGTGACTTAGTGGGGAGGCAGTAAAAGGTCTTTTGTGGGGGGAATGAAGTGATCTGCTTTGAGTAGTTTTGTATTACTCACCTCTCTAATCTTAGACTGTTTTCCAGGATGATCCCATGCAATGTGGTAAAGATGAAGTTTGGCATGGCTCTTTCTACCTGATACCAAATAGGGATGACTAAGGAATATCACCCTGCTTTGCAACTTACCAGTATTGACTTTCTCTATTCTCTATATTCTCCTTCCATGTCTCACCCAGAAATAGTCAATTTTTCATTTCTCCGCAAATTGATAAGAGAATGAAAGTTTCCAATTACAAAGAATTCAATAGGCAATAGCAATCACCTCTGCCCTGCAGAAGACCTCCACTTTGAAAAGGGAAACCCCCTTCACTTGAAGGAGACATCTCTGATGTTAGGGTATCAGTCACCCACACTGCCTAGTTTGGAAATGTTTTGTTTTCAGAGTTGAAAGGCATAGCTGGAGGGAGGTCTTCCCTTGGCACCTCACAGATCACCAGAGATAATCATCACTGGTGTGAGCCTTCAGGCTTAGAGCTGTTAAATGTTGAATGTTCATTTATTCCACAATCTCTGGGCCTGCGGAATATCCTCTGTACTTGAGTAGCAGGCTTTGAGTCAGTGATGTGCTGAAGAGTGCTATTGAGGAGTTCCACATGCCAGATGGTGTACTTTTTGCATGGGGAACAATCAATCTGATAAAGTATATTCCTGAATATCTAGAAAGGGCCAGGATTGGATTAGGCAGTGGGTGGACAGGAAATGTGGAGGCAGTGGCTGTATAGAATGAGATAAATGACACATACTAAAAGCTTTGATAAAAATATTCCCATGGGAATGGGCATTTGCCCATATACTTCTATGCTATTGAAAAATGTGAGGTTACAAACTGTGGGGTTGAGCAATACTTTGAATGCAGAACTTTGAAGATACTTGCACTGAAGTGAATGGAATGGCAGATGACTGATATTCTTAACTTGCTTGTCACTGTATTTTAACCTATCAGCTGTTTTTTAAAGTCTTATCTATGTACAATGAGGACAATACATAGTAGTTAACTCACTGCTCTATGTAGGGGTCATACCATGGATTCTAGATGGAAAAAGTCTTAAAATTCTGATGTATTGTGCCATTTGGGGAATTTTGAGCTGTTTCTGAGTTACACAATAGCACACTATTAAGAATCATCCATCAGAGTAAAGATGCCCCAGGGACCACCAACTAAGTAGTGAGCTGTCTCTTGCTATTAATTGTGATTGCTAGTATATGCTCCATTCTCTCTTTTTTTTTTAACTCAGCAATGTTCTAAATAATACCAGTTGTCACAGAAATCAAAATAATAATAATGAGTTTAAAAAAGTATATTTCAATGCATTAAGTAAAACAGGGTGACTCTGGAAGATGGATATAGAGTTGACTATATTGGTCAAGCGACTGGTCCATCCTAGGCTACCTATATTGTGTGTTTTCTAATAACTAGAAAATGCTGAGATGTAAGATGGACCAAATATGGTCACTGCATTCTTCAAATACCAGATGTAGGCATGAAGTCTCTTTTTAGTCAGGTGACTTTTATGTCACACTCAATTTATAAATCTTCCCAGACTTGCTCAGCTACATTCCCAGTCTTGTTCTGTAGTTACTGACACTCTAGCCTCAACTGCTGGTTTTCTCATCCTCTACTTGGGCACAGCTTACAGTGTGCCATAAGTAACAGCAGCTACAGTAGCCTCATTGCAGAAATTTGACTTAACCAGACCATGGAGGCTGTGGGTTCATCTGCAGGTGCCTGGAGTGATCAAGAAACATAAGCTATACCTATGAGTGAGTAATTGTTCCCCAGGATTTTGGCTAATGAGAGACAGGAGACAGAAGGGAACTGACAAATTCTACCTCCTCCTATCCTTCTTCCCCCACTGAAAGTTCCCCAGTGACATCTTACTGTTTCAGGAATGTCTCCTATTTCCTGTTATAGCTAGCTTGGCAATCCATTACCTTGTATTTCTTTCCCTGTTATCCTACTTTACCTCACTTCCCCTCACACCTGCTGTCCTGGCATTGCAACCTCTAATAACTGTTACCTGAGCTCTGCCTGAGACTGCTTTCAGAGCTAAGTCATTTATATTGTCTATACTCACCTTACATTTAAGCTACATACTATTTATGTATGGAAGTAAGCTTGTATATTATTTTTTTTGCCAGTGGATTTCCCCCTGATTGGAAGAGGGAGGGAGGGGCAGCTAGGCCACTGTGTTAAGGGTAAAATAATTCATGCCACTGGCCAGTTAGAGCTGCTTTTTAAATCTTGGAACTGAAGTGGTAGCTGGAGGGAAAACAAACTGGGTGTTCCCTTGGAGTATGCATTTAGGGCCTTTCCTTTAAGATTCAGTCATATTGGCTTCCTCCTACTAATATACCAGGAGCAGAAAATTCCAGTTCAGGATACCCTCCCTGTATGATAAATTTGGACAGAATGTATGATCTTGACAGCCTTTATCCCTAAAGCCTGTTCTTTACAGGAAGCACAGGTTCACTTTCGGTATTGTATATGATACATAATGATTCACCTAACAAAAGTTCTTTGGAGTCTTCAATAATCTTTGGGAAAAGAATTTTGAGATCAATGTTTTAATATACATCTCCAGGACCTAATAGAAAACCTGGAATAAATGAGACCTAGTAGCAGGGACCTCTGGTGCCTGTTCATAGTTCCTTAACTGGCCCTAGTGTACCACTATTTCATGGAGTTTTGTAACTTTCAGAGAGCTGATAAGGCAGAGATGCTGAATTGCCATGCATTACTCTATGTGTAGAGCTTTTGACTGAAGAAATGAGTGAAATTATTAGTTTGAGAGCTCAGTGCTTCAACATTAACATAGCTTACCTTCTATAAGACTTCAGTGTTCATGGTCCTGCTTTTTTCTTCCTAAGGGCTGTTAGAAATGTGGTACATTTGAGCTCCATTGCTCACTAAACTGAAAGAGAATATTTCCTCAGCTATAGTGAAAATTTTGGTGTTTAGGAAACAAAGAAGAGAAATATCACTTCAATAGAATTTGAGATTCCAGTTCCATTCATTAGATCTAGCTTTTAAACCTTAGCTATATTCTCATACAAAATTTCTAAGATTAGATAAAAAGAATACTTCTTCAGTGTTTGATGTGAATAATACCTTATGTTTATTTTTTCAAATTTAATATAATCATAAATTAATTCATATAGCATTAAAAATAATCAGCAGTAATTGAAATCACTTGGTCTGTCTAAAATTTAGGATTTCTAGACTATATGGTGTGAATTTGATGTAGTATGCTATTTTATAGAGATCACCAAATACAGTACTTTTATTTAATTCAAAGTTTCATGCCGGAAATAGTTTGTAAAACATAAACCTGTGAGGACTTTATGGCCTTACTGATTACCAATTGGAAAGTTGTATCACAACTAGAGAGCCAGAGCTTTTCCTCTTTTTCTTTCTCTTTCTCTCTCTCTGTCTCTTCTCTGTCTGTCTGTCTGTCTGTCTGTCTGTCTGTCTGTCTGTCTCTCTCTCTCTCTCTCTCTCTCTCTCTCTCCTCATACACATGCCTTCTCATAGAAACTGAAAACCACAGGTGTTATATAGGACACTAGTACTGATTATTTCTAATTTAATGCAATTATACAACTCCCTCCACCCAATAGATCATAAAGCCATGATCCTTCTGTAGGTCTTTTATTCTTACAGCATACAGGCACACAGGAGTTAGTATATCCTGCCACCCTTCCTTAAGTTTTTATTACATATCTACCACATGTTTGGTGCCACAGTGAGCTTCAGGGTTACAACAATCAAAGCTGACACCAACCCTGTCATATTAGAACTCAAGAATCTAGTCCACCTGGTAATATAATGTGATTTTAGTCTGCATGACTGACTACATTCTCACTGAAGTAAATTCAAGTGTCAAAATAGACTTGTGCATTATTTCCCAACAATTATCTTGGTATAGTAATAAACCTATGTGGCAGGGCACTTCAGTGATAAGTATGAAGTACTTGCTTACAAATGACAAATGCTTGAAGTGTATGTCTCTCAAATAACAGGAAATCTAGTGGCAAATTGGGGTTTGGGGAGCAGACCTGGAGTCTGAGGACCCTAATAAGCTCTTTTTTTCAGTCCTTTCTTTGGCAAGGAAAAAATTCATTGTTGCGATCAAGATTGCAGAAAGGCAAGAGATTTATTGATAAGCAGGAAGGAGGACAGGAAATCTCTCAGGGCAGAGAGGGGTCCCAAATGGGTAGCCATTGAGGGAGCAAGAAGCAAATGTTTATATGCATATGGGGGCAAGGTGTGGAGGTTTGACTGCTGGATGTCTCCACTTTGTGTTGCTTACTGATTGGCTGGGCCCACAGCATCTCCTAGGTTTCAGAGGACCACTGAGTTTGCCCACATTATCTGGCCTACCTTTCCAAAATTAACTGGTCTGTGTTTAGGACTGTGTTGTTACTCTTTAATTACTGTGTTGGTGCTCTAGACATTCTACTTTTTACTGGGTTGGAGGGGACACCTCCTTGTTCATGATTATTCTCCAATCAGACTGATAATTGGGCTTAGGGGCTTGGAGCATCTTAGTTTTAATTGATTGTCTATATCCATTATATCCATTTCCTAGCTTCCTCCTTTAGACATACCTAGATGCAATGCTGGTGTGAAAGTTCAACTGCAATATGATTAAAAACTACAGAGGTTTTGGTCCCTTCTGCCACCTTCAAGTGTCAGAGATGCCAGATGACTGCAGTAGCTTTGAGCATAAAAAGCACACCTGGAGAAGTCCAGAAGCAGAAAAGGAGATTGAAACTCTCTTTACTGACCTCTCCCATTTTATCAGTTAAGGAACTATTTCCTCAAGTTTCCTTCTGTCTCTTGGGTTACAACTGGATCCCTCAGTCACCAATTAGCAGTTGCTGGGAGGCTGGGAAAGCTAGTATCTGATTCGTTCGTTCTCAGTTGAGAAAAGAAATAATAGGGGAAGGTGAGCAATCTCTAGGCTGACAATTGGTATTATTGCCACAAAGAGGCATCTGTCTTTGTTAAATGAAGCCTCTGAAAATAAACAATTTAAAAACAGATTTAAAAAAAAAAAAGACAAACAAGGATAGGGGGTGGCACAGTGTTTTTGATGGTGAAAAGCTTAAATGATGTGAATCAAGTCAAAAAGTATGAACATATCCAGGCTCCCAAATCCTCAGTGAAACTCTGTGCATTTGGGGAGGTTTCATCAGATGAGAGCAATGATGGTGCATTTAGCAAGTGCCTGTAGAAGGTCATCAGCATGACTGGAGATCATGACTTGTTTGTGGTCCAGGTAGAACCAGGATACTTGTGAGTCCCAGGCCAAATGGCAAGGTGTTATGCAAGAATGGGCAGACTCTCCTTGGTGAGTCCCCAGAAATGAGCATCTCCAGGTTTCAGTTACAGGGAGAAATGTATAGTAGTGTCTCACTGTAATATAGTGAGATTTATTTATAGAAAAATAAGAATTATAGTGGAAGTGGTTGAATGAGTAATATAAAAAAGAATATGTGACTTGGAGGGTGAGGAGAGAAATAGGCAGGACGGAAACTGGGATGAACAATTGGGCAAAAATCAATTTCCTGCAAGGTCTCTACTCCAAGTCCTGGCTGGAATTCAAGAGAATGAGAAATCAAGATAAAGAGGAAGCTTATGTTTAAATTTAACCAACTCTGTAAGTTATGACTCTCTAGTGTCAAGTAAACCAACTTTATTTTTTTATATTAAATGAGAGGGTATATTGAACAGACTTTAAGGTTAAGAAGGCAGAGAAGGCAGCTGGGGCTCCAAGTGACAAGAATCTAAGCCTGGCAAACTTCCAGCACTCTCCTATCTCTGTTTCTACATATTCAGATTATTCTTCTCTGCTCTCCTAGGCTATTGATGGAATACAGCCACCCCATAATTCTTAAGGTTACAAGTTATTTTTCTAGCCACCCACTAACATGCTAACTTAATTCTGTGTCCTTGGAGAGGATCTGATTGATCCTCTCTGGGTCAGATGGGGTCTACCCAGACCCAACTAAAACTGGCAAAAATGCAATTATGTGATATAATTATGGCTTCCATACTTATTCCTTCCTCTAATGTGGAAGGAAAGAAGAATAGTCCCACTAGAAAGGGAGATCTATTATATGCTGTGCAAACACCCAAGTGTCAGAGTAATAACAGGAGATATTTGGTGTAGATGACTTGGTACAGCTCTGTTGCCAAGAGGTGCTGGTGATCACTGAGGTCAGCAGTTGGATTTGAATCTACCCTCCTGTTGGATTTCTCATTTCATTGAGTTGTTGTAGTAGCTGACCTGGAAGGAGAAGTTGAACATGGAAGAACAAGTCCAACTTCCAAGTGTTTATCCCAATTCATGTAGAAGAGTGTTTGGGAAAAAGAGAAGGGAAAAACTGCAAAAAAGGGAAGAATCATATACACATCAAGAACAGAGATGATACTGGGTCATTTACCAACAGGGAGATCTCTAGCTGGGTAGTCCTGCCACTGCAGAAAAAAAAAAAAATCCCACCTCCCCTCAAGATTATGAAACATGCAAAAGGCGCAGAAAGTGGTACTTTGAAGTTGCTGGCTTCATGATATTGAAGTTATCAAAATCAGATGATGCTATAGGAGAAAAAATTTTAAAAACTATAAAAAAAAGTTTAAAAAACTCTTGGAAAAGTTGATCATCTGGATCTGGTAGAAAGAGTCCTAGATTTGAAATGAATAAGCCAGACTTGGGATTCTAGCTGCATACCAAGAGTTACTTGAATAAGCACTTTGCCCCCCCCCCTTATTTTAAATAAGACATTAAATAGAGAGATCTATTTGAGTATAATTTCACATGGTTGTGAAGACCAATTGAATTGTCATAATGGTAAAATTTGGGGGAGGCATGAAACGAGGTAACACACTTGCAAACTTGAGTAATAGATGGCATTCCTTTGATCTGAAGTCTACACAACATACACAGCACAGCTGTGGTTTGAGGATAGAGGATTCTGTCCCAACTAATGGGCTTATGGATGGTGACAAAGGCTGCTGGGGAGAGCTAGAGAAGCCCTTGCTCAATGTCCCTGTACCAGTTATGCTCGGAAGCTTGTGGGTAGGGGTGATGTCCTAGAAGTAAGTGCTTGGGGATTTTTTTTGTTGGGCATACATCTGTTTGATCTAGAGTTCATCAGGCTCACAACAGGAACATCCAAACACAAACAGCTTGCTTTCTACAAGAAAGATTCTTGCAAAGTGAAATGTGCTTGCTAATTTCAGCTTTGCCAGGAGCTGGTAGTGTTTCTTCAGGCAAGCCTCTCCAAGCCTTCTCAGGAACAAGCCACTCACATTAAGTTTCCATTTTCTATTTTCAGTTAATAATTTCAGGATCCTAGATTAATAGGTGAGAGTGTGACATAGAGAACGTTGAACTGTCCAGACCAACAGAGCTTTCTGCTATTCTTTGACTAATTTCCTGACTGGAAATATGCCCTGCTTTTGAGAATACTCATCTCAAGTAAATTCTATCGCAGTTCCATGGAACTGTTCAAGCAGGAGTCCTTTGGATCCTCTCACTCATGCTCCTCCCATTTTAGCTCCCCTGCCATGACACCCCACGCTGTAGGGACATGTGTGGTTAGTGTTGTCCATGCCAGGATGATAGATGGCTAATCTAATTGCTAGGCAGGATGAGCTCATAATGGTCTCACCTTACTTTAAAGGAAGGCAGGAAGGATTGAATCAGGAACAAAACTGGAGAAGAATGAATATCATGTTTAGAATAAAGGTTTGAAAATCCACTATGAGCCAAAAGGGGAATCCCACGCTTTTTGCATGAACCTAGTTCCTCTTTTACATATTTGGGAGGATGGTATGATTAGCTGAGGACTGAGCAACCTCCAGGCATTTGGAAGTCCCCTCTGGCCCCCATTTCAAAAGGAGGCTCTTAATTTGGTTCAAAATCCTGACCACAAATGTGCTGAATCAGGCCCACATGCCTTCTATCTGTCAGGCAGTGGGACTGGGACTCTTGGAGGTACCCATTAGCAGGAAGTCTAATTCACTTTCTGGTAAGGAAAATAAAGGGAATGACCCTAACTTTTGGATTATACAAGTAAACTCAGATGATGGCTCGTCAATCACTGACTGTACTGTTGAACTTCTGCTTCAATCACTGCCACCTCTTCTCCAATCAAGGGGGTACATCCTCATCAAAAGAAGAAAGAAGTTACAAACCAAAAAACCCAGATGTAAAGAGAGTCAGACCGAAAGTGCCTACAAGAAGCCTTGCTTAACTATGAAGACATTCAAAATTACATAACATGCCATAGCCTCCATTGTATCGTTTTGAGTATTGTCCATATGCCCAAAGACTGATGGAGAACAGCAAAGAGCAGAAGTGCTTCCAATCTATTGGCAAATTAGAATTAGTTTCAAAGAGTAGGTGCATCTATGAAGATAAATTGGTTGACAGTATCAAATCAACCTGAAAAGGACTCAGTGTCCCCATATAAATATGGTTGTTGGCAAATGAACACTTCCAGACATGAAAGTCAGCTGGGAAGAAATGCATCCCTGATAGAAGGGCAGAATCACTGTATTTGGGGGTAACAAATCCAGCTCTGAGAATAATTTGGGTATAAGTGACTTCAGAATATTGAATTAAAGGTCGCAAGAGATCACAATTTCCCTGGGGCAATTGATATCACATATTTGTTCATGCATTCTTGATAGCTTTTTGTCATTATATAAGGCATAATCTTGTGAGTTATCCTTCTATCTTAACCCTAGGAATGACATTTTGATGACTCAACTCCATAGATGACTATGGTCAAGTCTTACTGGTATTCATCCATCATTTCTACTTATTAAAGACAATTATACCCACATTATTCAGAAGACTAAATGCAGCTACTTGGCCTCTACACTTCTGGGATCCTAAGCATCCTAGTTTCATAAAAGCATCTCCTACCCTCAGTTACAAATCACAGGATAGCTTTTCATCCATTCTGGGGTCTCCACAGCAATGCATTCATCATCACCTTGTTAAAACATGATCAGCTCTTGGAGCAGCTGTGGCCACATCTTTTTATTATTATTATTATTTATTTATATATAAATTTTGCATCATTGTAATCCCAGAGATTCACCCTCCCCAACATTTCCCCCTTTTCCCCCCTGCCTGAAGTTGTGTGCTTCAGTTTGGTGCTCAGCTTGTTTTGACTTTTCCTCATGGCTTTTGTTATTTTTTCCCTATATCCCGTATATTAGTGTAACCATTTGGTTTCTGTCTTTTTCTTTTTAACTTGTTTCTGCTAGTATGATTTCTTCTAAGTACTTCCATGTTATCATAAAGTCACCAAATTTGTCACTTTTAATAGATGAGTAATATTCCATAGTGTATATATAACACATTTTTTTTTCATCCAGTCACCTGTTTGGGGGCATTTAGGTTGCTTCCAAGTCCTTGCAATTATAAACAGTACTGCAGTAAACATCCGAGCACAGGTGTCCCTTTGTACCCACATTGAGGTCTCCTTTGGGTAGCTGTAGATCCATTTTATAGCATGAACACCTTCTCAGAAGTCTCTCTTGGCAGTTATGGCATCTCAGCTTCAATCTATATGGCCTATGACTTTTTCTAAACCCCTAACATTGGAGTCACAGTCCTTTCTGGGGCACTGAATTTCTGTATCAAGGGACAGTATCCTCATTTTGACAGACTCCCCCAATGGGTTCAACATCATGAGGATTCATTTCCAGGTATGCTGTTTTGTTTCTTCCTGCATATTAGCCATCTCCTGTAGTGCCTATGGCTACCTCAGAAAGGCATGATGGAGGCCTAACTGTAGACCTGGTGAACAGGAAATTAAGTGAGGGCAGATGATGGGGAGGGCAAGTATCTCAATAGGCATGTATCTCCTTTGAGACTTCTGCATAGTCTTCAAGGAAGGAATAGCGAGAACTCCACCTTCCAACAAGGGGTGAGAATGTCTTCCACAAGCCCAATGAGCTCAGAAGAATTAGGACAGATTTCCAAAGTCCAGCTCCCCATCTATTCCCATTCCAAATTTGAAGGTCTTGCTCCTTGTTTGTCCAACAGGTCCAGAACTTTGGGAAGGCTTTTTTTTTTTTTTTTTTTTTTTGAGAATAGGTCTTGCTACTTGAGAATAGGTATTCCCTGTGGAACCGCAGGCTCACGTTGCCTGGTGTACCACAGACTCAAGCAATCCCCAGCCTCAGCTTCCCAGGTAGCTGGGATTACAGGCGCGCACCACCATGCCCACCTATATTTTTTTGGAACTAGGTCTTGCCACCTGCCCCCTGCGGGACTCGAATCGTGATCCCTGGCTGGGGCTTCCTATGCTGCCGCTTACGGGCATGTGCCACCATGCCCGGTCCTTGGGGGAGGTTTCTTGACCAGGCTGGCAACCAGCCTTTGCTGAACCTCTGCTTCTGTTAAAATTCCTGTGCCTGTGTCTTCAGTTATAGGTTCGAGATAGGATGAGACAAGGGGTGCATCCAAGGTACAAAATATAAGGATGTGCTCATCTCTTAGGCTATGAAAGTACTTGCCTGGCACTGGCACAATCCTGACTGTAAACACCTTCTAAAATGTGCCCTAGGGACCTCATTTGCATCACTGTAGCCCTGACTTGTTCAACTATGTCGACTCTCTAGGCCTCTTTTTTTAAAAAAAAAAAATTTATATATAAATTTCACATCTTTGTAATCCCAGGCATCTTTTAAATTGTTATCAAAGAGGATGACTGAGTCTTGAATCTTGCTTTAAATGACTGATATATCGTAGTCTGTCATGTTTTCTCTTTAATGAATCAGTGGCACTTAGCAACTCTAAGACTTGTGGAATTGTCATTTGCTGCTTCTCCACTATGCCTCTCCAAATACCCAAGGCAAGATACCAGCTGGACTTTCCTCTTCCACTTGGAGCTCACTGCCATCAATTTATAGTCATCACTTCCATACTTCAGCCTGCCAGGGACTGTCACTACTTGATACTTTCTGCTACAAGGCTAGTGAGCATTCCAAACTCAGGATCCCCCCTTAGTCTGCTCCCGCCACTGTCTTAGTTTGGGTTCTCTAGACATAGACTCAAGATGGGAATTATTGAGTAATTAATTAGGTGAGAACTCTTAGGAAATGGAGACTGAGGAAAGCAAAATAGAGCAGATTTAAAAAAATAGCAAAAATAGGTCCGGGCACGGTAGCTCGTGCCTGTAAGCTTCAGCCCATGAAGTAGCCAGGGCTAGAGATCGCGGTTCAAGTCCCAGCTGGGGCCTGTAGCAAGACCTAGTTCAAAAAAATAGCTGGGTGTGGTGGCGCATGCCTGTAATCCCAGCTACCTGGGAAGCTGAGGCTGGGGATTGCTTGAGTCTGTGATACCCCAGACAACGAGAGCCTGCGGTTCCACGGGCAAAAATAGCGAGACCTAGTCTCAAAAAAAAAAAAAAAAGTAGCAAAAACGTAATTTCACTGGAACCATTCCAGTTCAATTCCATGGGAATTCTGAAACACAAGTTTTACCATAAAACTAGTTGCACCTTAAGGTGAGGGGTCTGGTCTCTCATGTCCTGAATCAGTCTGGTCAAGGTTAGGTACAAGTGAGAGGGTGGGAAGGTGAAGTGCTAGCTCCTACCACTTTCTGTTCTCCCAGAGGCAAATTTCTGGAAGAGTAGGCTATGAGCTGTCTACCATTCAGAACACTTGGGATGTGAAGTACCAACTGGTAAAGGGGTTCTAAATGGAGCCCCCAAGGACACCACTTAAAGAAATGTTAAAGAAATGTTCCACATTAAAGAAATTCTGATCAGAATGGAAAGTTTATTATCCTTGGAAATAATACCAGCTGGTGCGTCAGCAGATTCATTTTAGGCTAAACTCTGCCATTAACTGTCTGGAAAACAACATGTGCCTCAGTTTCTAAACTATAAGATTAAAAGGAGAATACAACATCCTCACTCTTGCTTGTGACTTCTAACCTCACTAACGGTGAGTGGGAGGGGTGTGCTGTGGCATCACTGCCATTACTCAGACTCTCCTTTTGTGCTAAATTGGGTGGTGATGCAGGTGGAAGCTGAATCCTGACTTGTGAAATTTCTAGAAATAGCAGGTCAGTGATAAGTTTAGGGACCAGGGAGCTGGTTGGTTATTATTAAATGCCATCTATGTTCTCAAGGAAAGAATGGCAGGTTTAGGTCATAACTACCTATTCAGTCACAAAATGAAAGCTCAAGAGCCTCCTAGCAGCATTTCTTATAGCTTGAAGGCAGACTGTGCTGACCATCAGGATGAATACTTATTGTAGAACAGCAGAATTATAAGTACAGCTGAATTCATGGCTTCCCAAATCTCCTATGCTAAATTCTGGTCCTATAAGAAATGAATGACTGTGGATATTTGGAGGAAATCACTTTAAAACTCTGAATACTCACTTTCTGAATGTTTTTGGGGGATGGCAGAAATGCCTTCATGGCCTCTTGCTGGAATATAAATGCCTCCCATCTGGAATCAAGCAAAGGTCTTAGATGAGGCAGATGTTTTGCAGTTCTACTATGCCATCTCTCCTTGTGCTTTCTTTCTAGGCTGCTGACAACTGAGAGTCAGCATGGCCCAATTAAAGAAGTACATCATACTTTAGTTGGAAAAAAAGATAAGCCAAAACAGTTTCTGATCTTGATTAATGCATACTAGTAAAATAGAAAGAGTCTATCTGGGAATGACTCGAGGTGTAGGAATGGGACCCTCCAAGGGAGAGGAAGAAGGAATAAAATACAAGACTAGAAAAGGGAAGTTTCTGTTGGTAATATGTGGAGGACACTCTCTAGTGACTCAAGACCAGTCTCACATTCTTGCCTGAAACAATCTAATGCACTGTGTGGATAGCTCATGGAAGCTGAAAAAGTGGTGGTCAAATTAAGTGAGGCAGAAATGCCATACTCCCTTGGTGACATATTGAGGAAAGAGTCAAAAGTCTTAAGGAGATGGACTCTCTAGTGTGAATTTATTATAAAAGATTAGGAAAACCATCAGACTGATAGCCATGTCCCATAAGAGATGTCAGAGGCAAATAGAGAAGCAAGCAAGATGGATATCACCTGAGGGTAGAGTGATAAATGTAGGGGAAAAACAGCCAAGTGGAAACTCCTTAAACTATCCTAAGTGTATCTATAATGACCGGATGTGATTTGCTTCAGCTGTTATTAACACTATCAAAAAGTGAAAAGGATGCAGTAGTGGCCCCTATTACATCCCTATATAAATCACCACCATTTTACCTCTTGAACCCCCCCCCTTCAATATTATAATGGATGATAGTGGCCTAGTAAACCTAACCCAGTTACTGTTCCAGCTATGGTATCTTTACTAGGCCTGATCAACTGTTCATTCAATTTGGCATGTGGCTATTGGTCAATTACAAACTTTTTCATGTCATTATTGATTCATTTCAATAACCTTTTAAAATTTTTATTTTTATTTAAATCACAACCTCAGTAAATGGTTTTTGGGATACCTCTCCCTCCCTCTAGTACTCCCTCTGTTCATTCAAACCCCTCACTTTGTTGTTTGCTAGTCTGTGTTAAGTCATTAGTCTCTTTCTTTCCTGTGGCAGTGTCCTTTCATGGGGTGAGGGACTGTGTTCTTGGGACCAGGTAACCATGCTGGTAGGTTTTCAGTGTTAACCTTGAGTTGGGCAGCCAGTATATATTTATTTGTGGTCTGTCCTTGTTTTCTTGTTGTAGGCTGTCTTCTCCAATCCCTTCTCTGTGTTGTTTTGCTGATTTAACTTATGGTTCTGGCATCTGATTTAAGGAACCTCAGCCCCAGCCAGTGTTGGTGAAGAAGACTCTATGTGGATACAGGCATCTGCGAATGGTTTTGTAGATTATTGCCTCTGCCTCAGTTTGCAGCTTTGCTGTGGGGCTTTGCTGGGGGGCCCCCACTTTTTGGCCTTCCTCTCCCATGGTATGGGGAGGGACACCTTGCTCTCCTAGAAGGCATCTCAGAAAAGAGAGGTCTTGGTTCTTTCAGACCTGGTGAGTGCATAGGTATGCATTGGTGACATCGTATTTCCGTAGTTGTCTTTCCAGTCTCGCATGCATGGGTTCTCTTGATATTCCATCTCCTGTGTCTAGCTTAGACTTGTGGGCTCGAATTTTACCTGGTCCCTCAACCATTCTATGATGGTTGTATTATTTATGAGTTTGTATTATTTATGTTCTTCCTCCTCCTGAAGATTAGCTGGAATGAGAGTGAAATGGAAGGGGCATTCCCTCTCTCCCCACCCACCCACCCTGCATGGGGGTGGGGCCCAGATAGCCAAGCAGGCACAGTCCCAAGGCCCCTTGGGGTAGGGGCTTGGCCAAACCATGTCTTGGCCCATTTGGGCTGCAGGTGGCTGCCCTGTACAACCATCCACTGGTGGATGGGGCTAAAACGTCACCCAAGCCCTCTTCCCAGGATCTCTGGGTGCAGGGGCCCTACCCGGAGTTCCTCATCACCTTTACTCCCCATCTGAGCTCCAATGGTCCAGGACCTGGGGTGTGCAGGTAGCCCTGTGGCTGCCTGCTGGAGGGTGGAACTTTCACTAATGTTTTTTAAAGGAGAAACAGTAGATCAATTCATTTGAAAGTGAGAGAACAATGTATCCATAGTCTTGCTCCCCACTGTTCCCTGTCATAATTAGTTTGCAAAAAAAAATGTGTCTGGTCATTCCATGGACCATCACACTGATCCACTAATGGATGACAGCTTGTTAATTAGACATGAAGATTAGGAATTTGCAAGCTGACAAATACTCTGAGACAAAGCATAGCAGGACAAAGAAACTCTACAAAGAATTAGGTAACTGCCACATGGGTAAAATTTTAGGGTTCCAATAGTTTAGGACAAGCTGTAATATACCCTATTTCTACCATCAAGACAGGCAGAACTTGATAGGCCTCCTTGGATTGCTAAGGAAACATGGGAGAATAATTGTTAGGAACCCAGAAAATTATATTCTGTAGGGGAGTCAGAGAAAGAGAACTCTGCAGCAAATTCAGGGTATAATCTGTCAATCTATTGCCATGTAAGTGAAGTGTTATAATTTGGGGAAGACTGAAAGTCAGCATTCCTACTAGAGACTTTCAGCTAATGAAGAATGGGCATATCTTGATGAGTACCCCAGTTTTTTTTCTTGCCCCCTCAATAGACTATGCAGAGTGTCCCACACAGTTCTTTGGGGGATCTTCACTGGCATTGAACCCATTGTCTTTCTACTAGCAGTAGAAAGATACCTATGAAAGCACCTTTTGGGGGGAAAGGGGTGTGGTTTACTCTCCTGTCTGACTTCCTTTCTCTTCACTGTGCCTCTTATGATCTACAAGATAAATTAGAACATAAAAATTCTTGCCTCAATCCACTTTTCAGGAAAAAGGACAAATCTCATGGTGTCTAAATTTCAGTAAGGTGAAGAAAAATAGGTAGGAGCTGGCTTACACGCAACTTGCTTGTACCTAAAAAACTAAGATTAATGGAAAGTCAAGGCATGTGTAACTAGAAGGACAGCATGGATAAATTTAAGTTTCAACAAAAATATGCTGCTACTTTGAAGAGACTTCTTCAAAAAGAACAATAGTGGATATAGGGAAGTCAGTTCTGGAGAGATGAGGGTGCTTAAGTAAGAAACTGGAGAGGAAGGACTGATTCCAGATAATGCAGAGTTAAATTCTATGACACTTGCTGATGAACTAGTTAGGGCTAAGGGAAGATAGTGATGCTGTTTACTAAAATGAAGCTAAGATGGGGGCATGCTCTATCAGAGAAAATATTCTTTCTCCTTACACCTTCCAGCCTAATGAGGTCTAAGACCCAGGTGCTTTCAAAAGGAGCAGGCAGAGTGTATGTGTAAGAGCTCAGTAGATATTGAGAGAATATAGACTTTCCTTCCCAAGTTGAGGTGGTAAATACACTGCGTATACATATGTTAACATTTTTGTTTCTGTCATACTCATTTTCTAGTATAATGATAGGATATACTTGCCACCCAGTTTCATTTTCCCAGATAGTTTCTTAAGGACAAAAATGCTCAGTTGCAAATTGTAAATGCGTTGACTCTTAACCAAGTTATAGCTCAGACTACCAGAAGTGCCTACTCTAAAACAGGGAAAGTATTTCCAAACTCAGCCACGTCCTTGAATGCAGGAGGAAGAATGGTCAGCTTCCTGGAAAACACAGGCTGTCTGAGGAAAAGAACAGATGGTTTGTGCATTATTAACCCTGCCAACAAGAGGAACCCTGGATAATGGTCCAGAAGTCATTGCTTTCTAGACAAAACACAGAAGTACTTCAAGCAGTCTGCTCCCTAAGCCATTCTATTAGCCTTCTTTCCATAGGACACATATGTCCTGATTTCACCCAAGAGAGGAACAACTCTCCTTTAGACACTGAGTAAAGCAGTAGTGCTGCTAACATTAGCTCTAGACCAATGGCCTCTAAAGACTTAGATTTAGCAATGGTAGCCATTCAAGAGACTTTCATTGAGGTATGGTGGGTTGCTCAAGAAGCTTACCTTCTAGAAATCTGTAGACCTTTATATACATAGTTTTCGTTTTTATGGAAACAACAGATGGGAAATTGGAGAACAGGTAGGGTCTAGCAGGACAGCCCAAGTGAGCTGGATACTCCTAGACCAAATCCCTTTCAAGATCTTCTAGCTATATGACACAGAATGGTAACTATGGAGCTACTGGGTAAGGGCAAAGTAGCTCAAAATCCTCCCAAAGTCAAACATTTGTTCTTACATAATAGATGCTATGTCCCTATTGAGACAAAACTCTTCAAAATGCAACCTAAATTCTACTGACTCCCATGCTTAATGGGACTAATGTCACACACTGACAACCCCTGTCAGTCATCATTCACACTCTCTCCATTCCTTGCTAGATGAACAAGCATCAGTGCTCATGTTTGCTAGAACTGGACAGGATTTTAAATCTGCTGATACAGCCCAAAATTGCCGCAGAAACTCAGAATTGATACGTAGCTTCCCTTAGATCATGTGACATGGTTAGGCCTCTTCAGGGGTGTGACAGACTGTTCATCCCATTCCATGTGCCCCTGGTCACTTCTGGGTCAGTTGGCAGCAGTGATGGCAGCTTCCCTCTCAAGTTTCTGTGCACATTTCTATATCTGGGACTTTCTCTGTGCTAAAATCACTTGCTTGAATATGCTCAGGTTTTAATGCCCCCAGGTCTATCCCTCTATCAGCAGTTGGATAGAAGGTAGGGATGATGTACCTCTGCCCCCTCAACCCATTGTAGGACCCCTTGGTGGAACAACCTGGAAGCATATTCTCAGTGGATACTCAGGGTCCCCAGGGGAACTAGCCCTTAGCTGCCCACAGTAGTTTCCTGCTCAATATGCATTGTACTGGCTACTGCTACTGGTGGACAAGGAGATGCCCTGTCCTGACCTGGAAGTGCAACCTACAGCTCATATGTCCACCATTGTTGTCCACTTTAGTCCAGGGTTTTCTCTCTAGAGCTCAGGTCCTCCCTGAGCAGTTCACCTTTGGTGCTTGTGTGAAATAAAGTCAAAGATGTGGCCCTCTTGAGCTCATGCAAGAGAGGACCAGCTCCCCTTTAAGTACTAAGACAATAGCCCTGCTGATGGTAGCTGCAGGCCTATGGCCACAGAAGACATATATAACAAAGGTAGAAATTCCAGAGGCATTCACTTAGGCTGGGTGGGCAGCCATGCAATATTTGCCATGTTTGCTGAGGGTTATCCAGGCCTACACAATGGTGCAAGAGGTCCAGTCCCACTTCTTCCCTCTTTTCACAGATGTCAATCCCTAAGAGACATCTTGTATCCCAAACTCTGCCTGGAACCTGCTCTGGAAAAAACAATCTGCAACCTCTTCTACCCCCTCTCACTGTCCCCACCCTTTCACCCGGGCCTTCTGGGACCACAGATAAAGCCCCTGAATGCAAGTCTTCATCTGTTTGGAAGGGTCTCAAACTACAACCAAAAGGAAAGAGGAGCATGATCCATTGTGTCCCTGAGATTTCCTTCTATGCAGAGGTAGCTCTAGTGCCTAAAAAACATTTTGACTTTTCCTTCACTACCTCTTCCTTCCTTTCTGAGAGGGTTAACATGGTCTGTTTAGTTTGTTCCTCTTTCCTGTGGGGAGTGAAGCCACACACAGAAAACATGTGCTCCTCCTATTCCTGCCTGCTGTCAATTTTCCAGAGACAACTTGTGACTTCCAGTCCCTCAGTGGCCAGTGCCACTGGATGGCTGTCTAACCCTGGAACTTAGATCTGAGTAGCCCACTCATTTGCAGCTATCAGCTCTTTCTCCGATATCCAGCTATTGGAAAGATAATGTCTCCACTGCCATGCACTGCCAAAGACATGGGACTTTTGCCCCATGTCTATATTGTTTTAGAACTCAGGCAGGGAGAAAAGCAATGATTTGTAAGTTGCACCAAACCACTCCACTGACCTAGAGAGCCAACTCTAGATGTGCTGTGAGCTCCCTGATACTATCCAGCCAAGGAGGATGGCAGCGGCCATGAAGGTCTGGTCAAGAAGCCAGCAACAGGGAGCACATGACCATCAACCTCAGCTGCTGCCTTTTGAATGGGCATGTGGTCATGTAGAGGCCCCAGACCCAGAGCTTCCCTGGTTACTAAGCAGCATACCAGGCTTCCATAGCCACCCTGATGATGCTGGAGAGCACCAGCATCATCTCAGGCAACACTGACTCAATGACTCCCATCAACCTCCTCTTGGCTTTCCCGGAACTGCCTTGCTTACTGAGGCTCTCCCTTGCCCACACTTCCTACCCTCTCTCTTTTCTTAGTGTTAGAATGGTGGGATGGCGAAAGGCTTCCCCTGCACACCCTGCTACTTCTTCTTTTCCGCTCCATAGGCTTCTCCCATAATTTGCATGTCTGGTTCATCCAGCCACTTGCCTCTTAAAGGATTGTATGCACCCAGGAGTCACTGCCCAAGGCAGACATAGAGGGCCATGGGGCAGGGGGGGGGGTGTTCCTTCATGTCAAGATCCTGTTTCTGGTGGCCCATTTGTTATGTGATAACAGAATCTGGGCACCCTGGCCTTAATCTGGGGTTTTTCCATTTAATCATTTATTTAGTGGGAAAATAAAAAATAGTTTTTTTTTAACAAGTTTTAATTTAAAGGCATCAATCCCTCACTTTCTGAGTAGTTTGACCAAGAGACGTCTTGGACAGAGCTGACAAAAATGTTAAAATGACCAAAGGACAAAGATACATAAGCATCAAGTCTGACAAAGTTAGTAGATGGTAGCTAAGACACTGTCTTCCTGATATGCTAGATATTGGAGAAAGTGTACTGGTATCTGTAGGTCACCTTGAAAAGGGTAATTACCACATTGAGTCATTTTTCTAGGCTTAGTCAACTGGGGTCTGAACTTTCTTTTCCTAAAAATCTGTGCTCATACAAAAGCCTTCATGCTTCTTTTCTTGGACTTTTTTCAGTCACAGCTAATTGGAGCGAAACTGACTGGGCATTTAAAAAAAATCATTTTCTGAAACAAACATTTTCTGAAACCAGCTCCAAGTTTTCAACAGGTTATTTTTGTCTCACGTGGTCCATTGGCCAGTTAGTACCTTCCCTTCCCATCTATGCGATTGGAAGTACAAGGACTGGTCTGGAAGGTAGACAGACTTGACCTCTGTTTCATTTCTGACAGAGTTAAAACATTGCTATCCCGGCCTTTAATTTCCTCATCTGGAAAATGAAGGCATCCTAAGGCTTTCTGTGCAAGTTGGAGGAAAAGTGAATCTTCTGTATAAACTGTGGGGCAGTGGTTTACAGAGATGGTCAGTGGGACAAATCTGTTCTACACATGAGTTGGGTTTTTCCATATAAGATTTTTGTTTTTTTATCTGAAATGTCTGCAGGGGAAAAAAAAATTTTTTTTGGCAATAATCCAATAACAGGGAATAGTAGCTTCCCCCCTTTACTGCAGAGGATGCTTTCTGCAGTTTGTTCTTGTCTTCCATCTTACTAAGACCCCACTCATTGATACTATAGCCCCCTGAGGTACCTGAGTGTAGGGTTTTTGAGGCAGTGTGATAAAATTACTCATCCTCCCTGAGGGAACAGCAAGACACTATTGTCAAAGGATGATGAGAGAATATGGTCTGTCAACACTCAAGATGGGGGCAGGAGATTGATTTGGGGTATGTGGACACTCAATTCCATACTTTCTAGAACAGCCACGACATCACACATCCATGCCCTTGTGCTTGGGGAGTAGATTTTAGTGCCTATCAAGCTTCTCCTAGGAAATGCAGTGTTCCCAGAGTACTTTTCTCTACCTCACACAGATCATGAGCTTCAGCTGGTCTTTCCATTCTGACATCAAACCCTGCACCAGGTCCTACCTCCCAGCCACCTTCCTCTTCACCCTCAGTGGAGGGGAGTTTCAGGGTGATGGCCAAAGGCATCTTTCATGTTACTAGCAAGGAGGGGACACCTTTGTGCCCTGTGGGGATAGTCTGCACACTCCCTACTATATAGCTAGTGTACCCCTGCCCAACCTGAGAAGTTTTGGGATCATTGACTGAGACCCCAACTCTTTCCTAAGCACTGGACACATTCTTCTCACTAGAGCAGAAGGTTTATCTTTTTAAAAAAATCTTTCTTTTCCTTTTTTTTTAATCTAGAAGACACATTTATTATTTATACTTAAGTGAAGAACCCTTTTCCTATAGCCCTGCTGTGACAGTGTAGCTTTTCTCCCCTCAGACATGGTCATCACCAGAACACCCCCATAGTCCACTGTAGTTCATTGTGCCTTCCCACCTTTCTGCTTCTTTTTCCTTCTTGATGTCTCAGATCTAAGGTCAGCTTTCAAGGGTTTATTTTAAGGTTTGTTAAACTTGTGTGTGGGGGGGGCAGGCTTTCTTATTAAAAATTCTTTTTCCAGCTTTACCTACACCAGAGGGGGGGAAAAGTTTACCTTTTAATCTGATGCAAAGTGGGCAAAAGGTTTTATTAACACTTAACCTTCCATAAACAAGATGCCTTTGTCATTTAGATACCTGCTGCTTGCCCCAGGGCCCTTTCCCTCCCAAACTAAAGAAAAAAATATTTATAGACCTACCCCTGCTCCTTTCAAGGGTTCTTTCTCCACTGGCAGCCTTGTTATATAATTCCAAAGCCAGACCAAACTCCTAATGTGATAAAACTGTTTATTACTAAACAAGCAAGCAAAGAAGTGATCACCTAAATATGTACTACAAAATAAACATGTAAAAACCCCAGTTACCCCATCACATGTGCTACAAAGTAAACATGAAAAACCCAGTTACCCCACCACATGTTCAAAACTCTCTTTTAATCTGCTTACCTCACAACATATCCAATCAATCTGAGTTCACCAGCACATGTTCACAGTTCACATGTTGCAAAAGCAAGGCATTCCTTTTTTCCTCTTTTGACATTTGTTTTGGCTTCCCTCAAACACGTGGTCCAAGACATGGTGTTCTTTTCTTTTGATGTCCATCTCAACTTTAGGCAGTAGAAAAGCTCCAACATACAGGAACCAACATCAGGTCCATTTTCTCAAGTCACACTGATGCCCTCTCTAATACATCTAATTCAAACTAGATGAAACAAGCTCCAACACAAAGTTCAAATCTCCAAACTCTTTAGACTCCTTTGGCACACACCATGAGCTTATGCATGCTAAAGCTCATGAGTTCACCTGCCTGGGCCAAAGTCACAGGCCTCAGGCAGCCTCAGCCTTCATGGCCAGAAACCCATACCCTTCCAAAAATGGCTGATTCCTCCCCCCCCCC
>PVHY01019367.1:0-27522 GCA_004024945.1 Uropsilus gracilis
CAGAAAGGCTGAGTCTGGAGAGGGGTGTGGGGCTGTCAAGGCAGGGAACCCCCACTTATGGCAGGGACATCAGGGAGGGTGGGCAATGGGGGCTCCTTGACATGTGAGGTTGCCCCACAACCCCAGCTGGGCCTCCCTCTGGCCTCCCTTGCACAGGATGGCCCCCCTCCCCGGGCAGCTTCTGCCTCTACCATTCCTCCTGCTCTACCCAGTGATCACGGCCCCCAGATCGCCCTCCATCTGCTTTCCCCAAAGGCTAGAACAGGCCTCGTCCTTCACCCGGAAGCTGACCAACCCACTCGATCCTGGGCTCTGATGGGGCTTCAAGAGAAGGAGGCACTAGGAACACCAGCCCTCTGTCCTCGGGAGGAGTGTGAATTTGTCCTTCTGAGGGAAGGGCAGACAGCCACCTCCATCATTGTCCCTAAATCATTCCCAACCCTCACCTACCCGTGAGTGTGACAGGCGCCCTCTGCCGGCCGCGCGCTAACCTGCACGGAAGCCAAGGGGACCTTCCCTCCACCCTGTGGGAAAGGAAACCCAGGGACTCTCATGTGCTGGGCTCCCACCTCCATCTGCCCCTACACCCAACCCGCTGCGAGATCCGCACACACGACCTTGTTACTATTTCACTTTCCGTTAGAGATTCCCATTTCCCTGTAGCTAATGCAACCGAAAATTCTTTAAAGGAGCCATATTGTTACATGACCTGTGAGATTGTGCTGTAGGGAGCTGTCTGCACAGCCCAGGACACCCCACAGCCAACACCACAGGTGCACTGGGCATCGGGCCCACTGGCTCACCCCACGAGACCCCCTCAGTCTGCAGGAAGCCCCACCCAGACCTCACGTGGGATGCTCCCCAGACCAGGTATGAACTGGGACCCCACATGTGATGGCTGAGGACACTGAGGCAGCAGGGGACCCACCCCCTGAACCTAAAGCCAGGTCCTGATGTCACACTGTGATGTCATCTTCCCCAAAGGCTGCTTTTCAGGCCTGAGCTGCAGTCACCCAGGGACTCCGGGCAAAGCAGAGCTGGTCAAGAGCCCCAGGACACCCGCCCTCGGGGTGCAGGCCTGTCCTCTCTGGCCTGTGCTCCTAGGACCTACCTCCAGCTGCCAGGCAGCCCTTCCTGGACAACCTCCTCCATCTGGAGTCACTGCTGCTGAGGTGCCATGGCTTGGAAACGTTCTCAGGCACAGGGACAAGGCCCCTCATCCCTCTGTCCCCCACTCTCCTGAAGGAACAGATGCTCCCTGAGTCGGGAGGTCATTCATCATCTCCCCCCACGCCCCTGGTTGACACTGATCTTTAATGCCTTGGGGTTCCCCACATATTGAGCCCCCATTGGGTGTGTAGAATACTTCAGGAAGGGAACAGCTGTTACAAGCCAGAGGTGTGTTGGGGATCAGGGGACTAAGATCACCCCAGGAGGCCCCCAGATCTGCAGGAAGCAGAACCTATACTCATGTGGGACACTCTTCAGACTCGATGGGAATGGGTCCCCCAATGTGACAGCTGAGGGACCAAGCCCAGTCCTAATGACTTAGTGTGATGTCATTGTCCCCAGTGATGCATCTTAGGCCTGGGCAGCAGCCACACCAGGGCACTGGGCAGAGCAGGCCTGGTCAGGAGTCACAGGAGATCTGTCCCTCATCTGCCCTCCAGGGTATAGGCCTGATCTCTTTGACCTGTCCCCCTGGGACCCGCCTTCAGCTCCCAAAGCACTGAGATCCCTGCAGCTCTGCCTGGACAACCTCCTCCAGTTGAGCCTCAGCATCTGAGGATCCAGGCCTCAGGCCTCGGGACCTTCTCAGGCACAAAGGCAAGGCCTCTACCCCTCTGCCCCCTGATCTCCTTAAGGAGCAGGTGCTCCCTGAGTCCGGGGAGACATTCATCATCACCCCCACTCCAGAGAACAGCACATTCTTTTATGTCTCTGGGTCTTCACTTCCTGAGCCCAAACCAGATGTGTGGGACCATCTGGGTTTCCCAGCTGTGCCTGGTCCCCACTGTGCCTGGGAGCCTGTTCCACAGGGGCCTCCTGCCACAGGGCACAGGAGCCGGGAGCAGTGGGTCTCCACGCACAGGGCCTGGCAGCCGCACAGCAGCATGTATGCTAGTTCCTGCTCTGCGGTCAGACCCCTCGTGGCCGCCCCCTCGGGGCTTCCGCTGGGGCTTCCTCCTGGCCTGGACCTAGAGCCAGACTCTGCCAGCGATGCTGCTGCCACCACTGCTGCTGCTGCTGCTGCCCCTGCTGTGGGCGGGTGAGTGGGGGAGGGGAGAGGGACTGGCAAGGTGGGGGCCACCCTGACCCTGCTTTCCCTGCAGGGGCCCTGGCTCAGTACCAGGAATTCTGGCTGCGCCTGGAGTCGCAGGTGACAGTGCAGGAGGGCCAGTGTGTCCTTGTGTCCTGTGAAATCACCTACTCCAGTGTCCGGTACAAGCACGGTTACTGGTTCAGGAGAACTGCAGCAGGTACAGAGTCTGCTCTGGTGGCCACAAACGACCCAGCTCAGCAGGTGCAGAAGGAGACCCGAGGGCGGTTCCACCTCGTCGGAGACCCCGGGACCCACAACTGCTCCCTGGACATCAGAGACGCTCGGAGAGAGGATGAAGGGACCTACGTCTTCAGGCTGGAGAGATGGGCTGGTGTGAGATATGGTTACCCAGAGCGCCTGCTTTATGTAACTGTGACAGGTAAGGAACAGGCTGGAGGACACATGGGTAGGGTACTGAGAGCCCCGGGCAAGACTGAGAGCGAACCCATGGTCTCATCTTGTGAGGGACCCTCAGATCCACAGGGACAGGGCTGGGGTTGGTGGGGGGTGGTCAACATTGAAGCAGGCTTCACGGGGGACACTCGGATTCCCCATCCAGCGCTGAGTGACTCTCTGTCTGCAGCTCTGACACAGACACCAGACATCCAGCTCCAGGGGACCCTCCAGTCTGGCTGCCCCAGCACCATCACCTGCTCTGCGCCCTGAGCCTGCCCCCGGGGGACGCCCCCCAACTTCTCCTGGATGGGGGTGGCCCTGCCCTCTCAGGGCACCAACTCCTCAGTGCTCAGCCTCACCCCGGGGCCCCAGCACCACGGCACCAACCTCACCTGCCGGGTGAGCTTTCCCGGAGCCGGCGTGAGCGCAGAGAAGACTGTGCAGCTCAGCGTGGCCTGTGAGTGCGGGGCCTGCACAAAAGGGGGCTCCTGGGCCCAGGATGGTGGGGGTCAGAGGGAGATGATGGGTTGAGAATTAGACCCCAGATCCCTGCAGGGGAGAAGGAAAAAGGCACCTGACTGCATCCCTCCAATACTCCATGTTGATGGAAAGCCTGTCTTGGAGAGAGGCGGGCGTTCCCGGGACATGGATCCAGGTTCCTGGGTGTCTAGTGTCTGCTCAGGGGTCACAGTCACCCAGGTCCCTCTTGACTGCAGGGGAACCAGGATCCAGGACAGAGATGTTTCTGGGGGCTGCATGGGGAGCGGGAGTCACAGCACTGCTGGGGCTCTGCCTTGTCTTCATGTGAGTCGGGGTCCCTTTGCATGATGACATCACAGCTGGTGAGGGGCTGGTGGGGGTATGGGGCACTGAGATGCCAAAGTTCCAGCTCAGGGGTAGAGGGCTTGGCGGGGTGGTAAGCTGGGTGCACTGAGGCTAAGGTGCCCCCTCCACTTAGGCCAGGGGCACAAAGCTGGCAGGGCCTCTGTTCCCCTTGGTCTCTGCCCAGAACAGTCACCCACAGGGTTCCCCAACCTTTTCAGGCTGAGGCCAAGCCAGCGGGGCTGACAGCTGGTCTCTCTGCAGTGTGAGGAGACTCAGGAGGAGCAGCGAGAAGGGAGCAGCAGGCAGCGCCCCGGGGGGAACCAGCTCCAGGGTGAGTGACCCAGTGCTGTCCCTGAGGTTAGGCTGGAGGATGCTTTCCGGGTGGGGCTTCACTCAGGGGCAAAATGACAGAGCAAATGCCTCCAGGCCGAGCACACTTTGGCCAGAGCTTCCCAGAAACTCTCTCTTCACCTTATCCCCTGAGAAGAGTCTCATCTGTGCTCTGCTGCCAGCAGCTCCCAGCTCCTGTCCAGAGACAGACTGGGGCAACCCAACAACGGCAGGTTAACACACAGAGCAGGAAAGGGAAAGATGCCCGCAGACGGGGGGTGCAGGAGAGCAGATCTTGCTCATCTCTTCAGTGGGCTCATCCCTTGTGGGGATCTTCCTGCTGATGCTATTGCTAGTTCTGGGCTGGGACCAGGGGTCTGCCGGAGCGGGAATCTCTGCCATGGCCCCATCCCCCACCTCCTTAGGTCTGGCCTCCGGGCACTTTCCACAGCCTCTCACACTGAAGTTGGCGCCAAAGGCTTGTTAGTTTCTCTGACATCAGGTTCCTCATTCCTACTCCCTCCAGTTCCTGCTCTCCTGACACCTCTGTACTTCGTTCTCAGCTCTCAGCCTCCCCAACATGACACTTTCATTTGTACTTTATTTCACCCCATATCATCCAAGTCCCTGCATCTGACTGTGGGGTCCTGACCCTCTATCCCTGCTTGTGGTTTGCCCCCTGTCAGCTCCTGCCCCTCCCCCAGGTAGGGCTCCTTCTGAGACTCAGTACCTCTGGGTGCAAGTTTCCTACCCTCCCCTCAGCACGGGCTGGGCACCTCCTAATCCTTTGTGCCCCCAATTTAACCCACCCTCCCTGTGCCTGGCAACCTGGTGCTCATCACAAGCCTGTGGTCACCAACCTCCTGGCCCTCAGACCAGCCCCCTACCCATGACTCCTCGCCACAAGTCCTGCTTCTCCCTATCTTGTCCCTGTCTGAATACAGAGGAGTTGTGACCTGAAGTGGGACAAGCTGATGCCTTCTCTGCCCCATCAGGCAGCCTGAGGTTGGGTCCTGAGCTACAAGGCTATAAAAGTGATTGTGGCAGCTGGGGCAAGGAGAGGGTGTTCAGTCAGAGGTGGGAGCTGGGGTGAGGAGAGGGTGTTCAGTCAGAGGTGTGCTGAGACAAAGGATGGGTGAGTCCACACTCGGGAATGGCTGTCAGTGGATGAACGAACATACACTGGGGTCCTCAGACCTTCCCCAGACCCCAAGTCAACTCTGCCCTCATCCTGTCCCAGCAGGAATACATGACTCTGTCCTGGGCTGTCAGCCCCTCAGACTCCTCAGGAGCCAGTAACCCCCTCAGAGAAGGAGCTGCATTATGCCCCCCTCAGGTCCAACAAGGGGAAACCCCGGACCTCCAGGCTCAGGAGAGCACTGCAGGTTCTGTGTATGCAACTATCCAATTTCGAAAATGAGCAGCCCTCGCCTGCCCCCCACCTCTGGAGTCTGCAGCCCTGAAGGCTTCTCTGAGGACAGCAGGACCACTGATTTCTGCAGAGATGAGGCCCCCAGGAGAGGTTTTAAAGGTGAACAAGAAGCTCCACGGAGGGGTTGAAGATGAGAGCATCCCCAGTTCTAATATATGTCCAGACACTTCCTGAGACCCCTCAGTTACCCCCTTACCTCTCTGAGCCTCAGTTTCCTCCTCTATAAAATGGACTCATGGTTACAAGGTGGGAAATGCACCAGGTGTTGCTAACTAAGTGCGTTGTCCCTCTGTTAACTCAGTATTGAGGGGATGTCAGCTCTCACCTACTGATATTTTGCTTTAAGAACAAAAAGACATTCAGATGTGAATCTGTTTCTAAATGTAACTCTGGCAGGAGAAGATAATTCCCAAAACATCTAAGCAATGTTAATAAAAGTTCCTGGCTGAGCAGCTGAATCCACCCCACTGTGTAAACTAACAAAAGCAGGGATATAACATGAGTTCTTGAGGACCTCACTGAGTGAGGTGCGTCAGTCCCAGACAGGCCAGCTCCAGGAGGGGTTGAGGGATCAGCCTCAGACACAGAGACCAGAGAGGACTCAGGAGAGGACAGGGCGCTGCTGGTTGGGAGGGAGAGATTTCCAGCTTTGCAAAATGAAACCTTCCAGAATCTGATGGCGACACGGCCTCCAGTTACCCCTTTACCACACACGAGACAAAGGCTGAGCTGGTAAAGGTTATTTTTTTTTTTTTCATTTTGATTATGAAAGTCACACAATAGTGGTTACCAGGGTTACTGGGTGGGAGTCACAACTAACAGGTGTAGAACAATGGAAAGTTCTAGAGATGTGATTTCCTGGCCGCTGTGTTCAGTGTCATCGCAGAGACAGTTCTTGGTCATCCACTTCATGCTGTGTTGGCCTCACCACCATCTCCTCACAGACCAGGAAGTGTGGGTGGGGGTGTGGAACTGTTCATACTTTATCACGACAGCAACGAAACCTACTAGTGAGTGTGGTGAGGCTGAGTAGTTAAAATGCTCTCAGGCCTCCTGGTGTCCAGCAGACAACTGGTTGAAGATGAGAGCATTCCCACTGATGCGCTTCTGCTCTCAAGAGCAGAAGAAACTGAGGAACTGGAATAACACAATCTAAGGCACCTCATGTAACTCACGTTCTGGTTCCAGGTCTTCAGAGCACGTTACTTGTATTTCTGTTATAGATCAATTATCACATGCTGCATGTAAGTGGGTGACTCCATTTTCATCAAACTCAGCCTCCCCACTCTCAGGATCCCCACTCTGTCTGGATCTGTGTCTCACACCCCGCTTTGGACACAGTTCCTAAAATCCCTCTGAGCTCCTGGGTCCTGCAAGGTCAACCTCACAGGCTATATCCCTGGGGCAGCTGGTTCCAGGAGAGGGGAAGGTGGCAGGTCAATTGGGTGGCCCCCCCATACCCCAGATCTTGGGTTGCAGAGGAAATCCAGGATCAAGGCAGGCCTCAAGGGAAGCAGCCCTCTGACTCCCAGACAGGAGTTTCCTTCTGTTCCACACGAAGAGGCTGCACGGTTAGTATTTCCCAGATGCCTTTGACACAAAGTCCCGCAGTCCCATTTTGGGGAACACCCAGGTGCTGACAGCGAGGGTAGGTGTCTCCAGGCCTCTGAACTAGGGGCATCTGCCCAGCTGTGCAGCTGCAGAACTGAGTCACTGAGGTGCTTCTGCTCTGAACAGCCAGGGACACTTGCTCACCCGCATCCCCAAACCCCCACTCATCTCCCACTCTCAGGCAACCCCTCACCCCAGAGGTCTGCTGCCACTGCTGAGGGGGGGTGAATGGACACAGAGGAGAGAGGGTCCCTGACTCAGGAGGGGAGACGGGAGCAGGTGCAGGGGTGGGTGAGGGTGCAGGAGAGCCTTTGGGTGTGGGTGCCCTTCTCCATCTCCTACCTCCAGGACCTCTGGGCTGATGCTGCCCCAGCACGGGGCTACTGTTTATAGGAAAGGCCCCCATGACCCAGGATGCCCCGGTGGCCATGAGTGAACGAACAGGGAGGTAGATGGGGTCGACTCTTCCTCCTAGGGGACCCCAGGACCAGCAGTTGCTCCCTGGACCTCAGACACCGAGAAGGCTGGACAAGGGGAAATATTCCTGCAGGGAGCAGAGGGAGGTGAAGCATTTCACACAGGGACCAGCTTGCCTCAGGCCTGGGACTCAGGTGTGGGTGACCTCAGCTTCCTCCCGGCAGGAGAGGCCGTGCTCTCTCTCCTTTAATCACTGGCCCTGGGGAGGGGGTAGACAGTTTTCTAAGCAAGATCAAATCCAAAGCAAAGCTCAGGAAGGTGAACAATGCCCCCCCCCCCCCCCACAGCCAGTCTACTCCATACCTTCCTGCTGTGACCCTCCAGTTCCCTGCACAACCCCTGCTCTAACAGGCACAAGGTGACCTAAGTCCTCAGCAGTGGCCATGATCACCTTGGTGACATCTGATGATGTGAGTGCAGCCTCCGACCCTGTGACCATGGCGTGTCCAGCATTGATATAGCCCTGACCCCGTCCTGCTGGACCCTTTCTGGAGCTAAACTGCAGCCCTCTCAGGCCAGCTCCCTTGCGGAGCACCCCCACAGAGCGGCCTGGCTCCCTGCCCTGCTCCCCGGCTCAATCCTGGCTTCAGAGGTGTTGGTCCATGGGGGACACCTGGCCTCAGGGCCCAGGGCAGAGCCAGCGGCCAGAGCTGTGGAGTGCGGGTGAAGACCCCGGCTTCAGGCACCACAGCCCCCAGCAACCTGAACCCCGAGTACCGCTGTGGAGCAGTAAGGGTGGCCAAGTCCACATAGCTTCGGAAGGAGGACCTGGTCCCAGAAGAGGCGGGGTCCAGACAGGGATATGGATATGTGGAGGTGGTGTGCCCCACTTCCGGCAGGGACATCAGGGAGGGCTGGCGGTCAGGGTGTTGCTGTGAGGTCGCCCACAGCCCCTATGGGCCTCTCTCTGGTCTCCCCTGCACAGGATGCCCCCCCCCACCAGGGAAGCTTCCTCCTCTGTGGCTCCTCCTGCTCTATCAGTGATCAGGGTCCCCCCAGCTCACCCTCCATCTGCTTCACCCAAAGGCTAGGACAGGCTCTTTCTCTTCACCCCATAGCCTGGGTCCAGGAAGCTCACTGCACCCCTCAATGGGTGATGGGGCTTCAAGGGGTGGAAGCACGAGAAACCTGAGCCCTTGGCCCTAGGTGTGGGGGTGGAAGGGGGAGTCAGCCTGAGGTGCTGGCGGAGAGGGCAGACTGGCCTCCATGTCCTTTGTTTCTGAACCTTTCCGGACCCCGACCCACCTCAGCTGGCTGGGTGGCTCCTGCACAGAAGCCAATAGAGGTGTCCTTCTGCGGGGAGGAAACACAGGCCCGTCACCTGCTCACCTGGTGCACCTGTGCCCACCTCCACCTGCTCTGAGGGAGAAGCCGCGGGGAACTCTAATCACTCGACCTTGTCGGTGTTCTGCTTCTCCCAGTGCCCCAAATGCAGCAGAGAGAATCCTTCAGGATCACACAGCTGTTACAGCGCCTATTTTTTCCCTGGAGGGAGCTGCCTGAACAGCCCAGGATACCATACAACCAACACCATGGATGTGCAGGGAATCGGGGGGCTGAGTTCACCCCAGGAGGTCCCTAGTGTAGGGAGCACCCCCCATCCTCATGTGGGATGCTCCCCAGACTTTGAGAACTGGGATCCACCCTGTGAAGGTCAAGGACACTGAGGCTTCAAGGGGACCCAGCCCCCTGACCCCAAAGCTGGAGTTACGCTATGATGTCATCTTCCCAAAGGCTGTGTCTCAGGCCTGGACTGTAGTCATACCAGGACCCTGGGCAGAGCAGGGCCAGTCAGGACCCCCAGGACACCTGCTCAGAGCTCAGGTTCCTCCAAGATCTGCCTGGACAACCTCCTCCAGCTGGAGCTACAGCAGTTGAGGGTCCAGGCAGCTAGGCCTCAGGGGTCTTCTCAGGCACAGAGGCAAGAACCCCATCCTTCTGCCTCCCTCCTCTCCTGTAGGAGTGTGTACTCCCTCAGCAGGGGGGGCATTCATCACACTCCCTCTAACCACTAACTAGGGTCCTTGCAAACTGAGCCCCCAGCAAGTGTGTGGGACCCGCCATGATACCTGCTATGCCTGCCCCCCGCTGTGCCCGGGACCAGGGTCCGCAGGGGTCTCCTGCCTCAGGGCCCAGTGCCAGGAGCAGCAGGTCTCCACGCATAGGGCCCGGCAGCCGCACAGCTGGTGTGTGCAAGTTCCTGCTCTGTGGTCGGACCCCTCATGGCCGCCCCCTTGGGGCTTCCTCCTGGGCTGGACCCAGAGCCAGACTCTGCCAGAGATGCTGCTGCCGCCTCTGCTGCTGCTGCCCCTGCTGTGGGCGGGTGAGTGGGGGAGGGGAGAGGGGCTGGGAGTGAGAGCCACCCTGACCCTGCTTTCCCTGCAGGTCCCTGGCTTAGAGTCAGATTCTGGGTGTGCCTGGAGCTGCAGGTGATGGTGCAGGAGAACCAGTGTGCCCTTGTGTGATCTATAGTCGCCTCCCCCCATTAAGTACACAGAGCGACACCCAGCTCACAGCTACTGGTTCAGGCTATGGGAGTGGCCTTTTGGTAAAGAGTCTGTGCTGTGGTCACAAATGACTCAGCTCAGCAGGTGCAGAAGGAGACCTGGGGCCGGTTCCACTTCCTCGGAGACCCCCAGAAAAACAACTGCTCCCTGGACATCAGAGACACTCAGAGAGAGGACATGGGGACCCACGTCTTCAGGGTAGAGAGAGGGGCTGATGTGAGATATAGTTACACAGCTCACCTGCTCAGTGTCACCGTGACAGGGAAGGGACAGGCTGGAGGATGCACCGGAGGGGCCCTGAGAGCCCCAGGGAAGGTAGGAGGGGAGCCTTCTTCATCTTGTTAGGGGATCCTACGATCCACAGGGAAGGATCCTTGGAAACCTAGGCCCAGGTTGGGGGGAACTGGTGGCCTCTGAGACAGGCTTCGCTGGGGTTTGCTCACGTCCCCCTTCTAGAGCCGGGTGTCTGTCCCGAGCTCTGACACAGACACTGGATGTCCAGCTCTGGGGGCGCATCCTATCCGGCCGCTCCAGCACCATTACCTGCTCTGTGTCCTGGGCCTGCCCCCGGGAGATGCCCCTGACCTTCTCCTGGATGGACTGGGGGGGCCCTGACTTCCCGGTCGCTGACTCCCTTGTGCTCAGCCTCACCCTGGGGCCCCAGCACCACAGCACCAGCCTCACCTGCCAGGTGAGCTTCCCCAGAGCCAGCGTGAGCACAGGAAGGACCGTGCGGCTCAGCGTGGGCTGTGAGTGCGGGGCCTGCATGCCGGGGGCGGGGGTATGGGTCCTGGACCTCAGGATAGAGTGTGTCAGAAGGGAGATGAGGGGCTGGGAACTGGACCCCAGCTCACTGCTGGGAAGAAGGACGAAGGGCACCTGACTGGATCACCCCACATCCCATGTCCTGGGAAAAGGCCAGCTGACAAGAGGGGGTCCATCTGTCTATCCAGATACACCCCGGAACCTGACCATCCAGGGGATCAGGAAGGAAGGGTCAGGTAGGGAGTAATGGCCCCTCTTTGGGGTGAGGGGAGAGGTCTGTCTCCACCCTTCAGAGCAGAGCTGGGCTTTGAGAACCCAAGTGGGAGAAAGATCTGGACCATGTGGGTGGTAGGGTGGGAACCCCCAAGGACCCTTCAGCAACACACCAGCTCCCCCACTGCTGACCCCGCTCCCTGGGGTGTTCCATAACCTCTGCCATTGGTGTCTGCTCAGGGGCCCTTATGCCACCCAGGCCTCTCCTCTCTGCAGGGACTCCAGGACCCAGGACAGGGGTGATTCTGGGGACTGTGCAGGAAGTGGGTATCACAGCCCTGTAGCACTCTGCCTCTTCTTCCTGTGTGTTTGGTTCCTTCTTTGTGAAGACCTCACGGGCAGTGGGGGCCTGTGGCGGCTGTGAGGAGCGGAAAAGGAGATTGGTGGGGTGGTGAGTTGGGGTGTCCCCCTCCCTCTGGGTCAGGGGCACACAACTGGCAGGGCCTCTGTTCCCCTCAGTCTCTGCCCAGAGCAGCTGCCCACCGGGCTCCCCATCCCTTCCTGGCTCCAGGGCAGGAAAGCGGGGCTGACAGCTGCTCTCTCCAGAGTGAGGAGCTGCAGGCGGAGAGGAGAGGAGGCAGCAGCAGGCAGGGGCAGCCTCCGGGCCCTGGGGAGAACCAGCTCTGGTTCTGGGCCGAGTGACCCAGTGTCCTCTGCACAGGGGGTGCTTTGCTTCAGGACAACCATGTTTCTCAGGCGCTCCCCAAATGCTGCCTTCTTGCCCCCTATCCTGGTCACTTGACCCAGGGACCTGAACTTTGTCCCTTGCCCAGCAGGGCTGAACCCACCAAGCCCAAGTCAGGCCCCCTCTGGGCAAAGCTTTTCTCCCTTTACGGAGCCCGGACCTCTCATGCCCTGGCCTCACCTGTGACCCCAGCTCTCCCTAGACAAGCTTCCCCAAGAGAGTCCCAGACAGCTGTCACCCAGACCCCTGACACCCTGAGATGAGTGTCCCCAGTGTTCCTCTGTCAGTGACTTGCAGTCCATGTCCCCAAAGGGCAGGTTGACACACAGGCAGGGAAGGAGAAGACGCCTGCACAGGCTCGGGGTGCAGGAGAGCAGCTCTTGTTTTTCTCTTGGGAGGGTTCGCCCTCTGGGGACACTGCTCTGTTGTTGCAGGAACTTCTCTGGGCTGGGACTAGGGGGGTCTGCAGGGAGCAGGAGTCTCTGCCATGGCCCCATCCCCACACCCCCTCGGGTCTGGCCTCCGGGCACTTTCCACAGCCTCTGACATTGCTCAGTAGTTGATGCCAAAGGCTTGTTGGTCCCTTTGACATCCATCCATGTTCATCATTCCTCCCTCCTCCAGCCCCTGCTCTCATGATGCTTCCGCCCTTAGTTCTCAACTCAGCCTCTCAAAAGACAAGGTCAACTTTAATAATTTCCTTCTCCAAAATCCTTCAAAGCCATCATTCTAACATCACACCCACAGTCGATGTACAAACTACTAGTGAGATCGTTGACTTTAAAAATTTTTGGTAGTAATTCTGTAAGGAACAGGAGAGTCAGTAACACCCTCGGCTCTGATACCCACACTTCCTGTCCTCACTGTTCACACCTGCTGGGGTCCCTGCATCACACCATGGGGTCCTGAGTCCTCCGTCCCTGGTCTCTGGCTGGTCCCTTGTCAACTTCTGCTTCCCCTGCTCCTCTACCAGGCTGGGGTCCCTCTATGATTCTGCCCCTCTGGGTGCAGGTTTCCTGCCCTTCCCCCCAGCATGGACTGGGCACCTCCCAGTCTTTTGTGCCCCATCAACCCTACCTCCTTGTGCCCGAAGACCTGGTGGTCTTCACAGCCCTATGCCCCCCACCCTACCTGCCCCTCAGACCTGGGCCCTCTCTTAGGCCCTGCTTCTCCCCATCGGGTCCCCATCTGCACACCAATGAGCTGGGAGCTGGGGTGGGGACAAGTTGATGCCTCCTCTGACCAGCCAGGTGGCCAGAGGATGGGTCCTGAGCTGCTGTATGGCTGTGAAAGGGGACATGGTCAACCAGGTCAGGGTGGGAGGAAGGGAGATAAAACTAAGGGAGTGTTAATAACAAGCCTTAGGGCAATTCATGAAGCTATGAATGAATGAATGAATGAATGAATGAATGAATGATCATGTAAGTGAATGAATGAATAATGTGTGTGAACAAATGAGTGAATCCACCCTCAAGTATGGGTGTCAGTGGGTAAATTAACAAATGCCCCTCAAGCCCCAGATCCTTCTCCAGACCCTGTGCAGACTCTGCCCTCATCCCGTCCCAGCAGGAATACGTGAATGGATCCTGGGCTGTCAACCCCTCAGACCCCTCAGGAGCCAGCATCCCCCTCAGAGCAGTAGCAGGAGCAGCATTATGGCCCCCTCAGGTCCCACAATAGAAGCCATGGATCTTCAGGACCAGGACAGCACTGCTGGTCCAGTTTATGAAGTGATCAACTATTGACAATGAGCAGCCCTCACCTGCCCCCACCTCCCGAGGCTGCAGCCCCTAAGGTCATCTCTGAAGTTAGCAAGTCTGCAGATTCCTGCAGAACTGATGGGTTTCAGCAGAGGTTCAGGGAGAGGCTGAAGATAAACCCTTCTGGGTTCAAATCCAGGCCCAGACACTTAGTGAGATGCATCACTCACCACCTCACCTCCCTGAGCCTCAGCTTCCTCCTCTGTAAAATGGGACTGATGGTTACAAGGTGGGGAAAGCACCAGGTGTTGGTAAGTGCATTGTCATCTGTTACCTCAGGACGGAGGGGCTGTCAGCTCTCACCTCCCACCTACTGCTTTTAATGTGGCTATTTTAAGAACATGAGCTACTTTAAAATGTGACTCCATTTCTAAGTGGTACCCTCTGGCAAGAGGGCAGTTGAGTCCACCCCACTATACAAACAAACAAAAGCAGTGACAGAGCATCAGTTCTTGAGGACCTCACTGAGTGAGGTGAATCAGTCCTAGACAGGCCAGCACCGCCTGGACCCTCTTCCTGGAGGAGCCTGAAGAATCAGTCTCAGACACAGAGACCAGAGAGGACTCAAGAGGGGACAGGGAACTGCTGGTTGGGAGGGAGAGATTTCCAGCTTTGCAAAATGAAACCTTCCAGAATCTGATGGCCACACGGCCTCCAGTTACCCCTCTGACCACACACTCGGCAATGGCTGAGCTGGTAAAGGTTGTTTTTTTTTCACCTCAATAAGAAAGGCCCTGGACAGTGGTGATCAGGGTTACTGGATGGGAGCTCACAGCTAACGGGTGAAGAACTTCAGCTTAGGATAACAAGAATGTTCTAAAGATGCGGCTGCCTGACCACTGTGCTCTGTGCCACTGCAGGGACAGTTTTCGGTCATCCTCTTCATGCTGTGTTCCCCTCAACACCACAGAGGTATCTTCTCACAGATCAGCAAGTGCGGGTGGGAGCGGAACTGCTCACACATTGTCACGACCACATGAAACGTATTTGTGACTCTGGTGAAGCTGAGCAGTTGTAGCTCCAGCTGAGGTGTTAAAACGCTCTCCCAGCCTAAGGTGCCCAGCAAACAAATAAGAGAAGAAACCGAGGACCTGGGGTAACGGGTCAGGGATACCTCATGCTATTTAAATTTAGGTTTTTTGCTAACAAAGAATAAGGAACAAATTCCTTCTTATCAAACAGGGCGTGAGAAGCCATTGAGTCCCACTGAATGAATGTGAATCTCATTCCCCTGCACGGAAAGACATACACAGAGGGACAGCACAGAGGGACAGCGGCAACCATGTCATCATGGCCGGCACTGTCCAGACACATCTGCTCAGAGTGAACCGAACCCCGGGAGTTACACTCTGATGGTCTTTGACAGGCCTGGAGATGCCACTCCTCCCTCTGGAGATGCCCTGAGCCTCCCACTGGTCTTCCCCAGACACAGGCAGCCCCTCCACTTTGTAGCTCAGCTACCCCTGTGGTGGGGGTGAGTGGACACAGAGCAGAGAGGGCAGTGGGGTGGGGCTGATCAGCCTGCTGCCTGCCCCTCAGGGTCCCTGGCTCAGGAGGGGAGATGGGAGTGGGTACAGGTGGGTGAGGGTACAGGCCGGCCAGTGGGTGCAGGTGCCCTGTTCCTTCTCCTATCCCGAGGACCCCTGGACTGATACTGCCCCAGCGCAGTGCTATTGGTTCTGGGAAGGGGTCCCATGGTCCGGGAGGACCCAATGGCCTTGGTGAACTGAAAGGAAGAGGGTATGTGAGGAGGGGGAGACCCAGGGCTGATTCTTCCTCAGGGACCCCCCCGGGTCTGCAGCTGCTCCCTGAACCTCAGACACACCAAAAGGACACCAAGTGAGGGGAGCTACCCCTGCTGGGAGCAGAGGGAGCCTGAAGCATCTCACACAGGAAACAGCCGCAGGCCTGGCTCTCAGTGTGGGTGACCCTCAGCTTCCTGCAGCAGAAGAGGCCACGTATTCTTTCCTACTTCCACTCACCCCCAGGAGGGGGTTGCTTTGTAGTCTGTTTCCTAGAGCAAGTTCAGATTGAAATGCAGAAGGTGGGGAAATGTTCTCAGTCCTCGGCCCTTCTGATCCCCACCCCCCTCCCCTGTGACCCCAGTTCCCTGCATGACCGCCGCACCCACAGGCCCATGGCACCCGAGCCCTTGGCGGTGGCCACAGTTAATGTGGTTACATCTGAGTACCTGAACGCAGCCTCTGATCCATGGCCACCGTGCATCCAACAGCAACATCCACAGTGTCAACAGTGGGGGACACTGGGTCTTGCAGGCCCAGGACCAAGGCCAGGGGCCTGAGTTGTGGGGTGCAGGCAGAGACCCCAGCTTCAGACACCACAGCCCCAACCAGCCTACACTGTAGCACTTCTAGGAAGCACAGAGCCCTGATAGAGCACCAGATCCCCAAAGAGGCGGAGTCTGAAGAAGGGTGTGGTGTGTCTCTGTAGGACTGGGGCATCCCCACTCCGGGCAGAGACATCAGGGAGGGGGTGCAGCTGGGGCAGGGCTGTGAGGTCATCCTACAGGCCTGGAGGGCCTCTCTCTGGTCTCCCCTGCACAGGATTCCCCCCCCCCCCCACAGCAGCTTCCTAATCTGTGGTGTCTCCTGCTCTACCGGTGATGAAGGCCCCAGAAATATACCCTCCATTGGCTTCCCTCAAACACTAGAAAGTCTCCTCGTCCTAACCCTGGAGCCTGGGGTCAGAGGTTAGCACCCCAGTTGTCTCTGCTGGTGACAGGGCTTCAAGGGGAGAAGGCATGAGTACATCATCCTCTGTCCTCCAGGCAGGTCCTGGAGCTGAGGTCTCTGTGGGGAGGGGCCAGGGGCATCCTGATGAATGTCCCTGAATCTCTCCCCATTTGCCACCGGTCTCTGCCCATGACTGGCGCCCTCTGCTGGTCATGAGATGCCCCTGCACAGAAGCCGGGCAGAAAGGTCCCTACACACGGGGGGAACAGAAACACAGGGACCCTCATCTCACCTGGTCTAACTCGGTGCCCACCTCCACCTGCTCAACTGCCAGCCTCAGGGACCTCTAAACACCCGGCCTTGTTCCTGTTTTGCTTCTCCCTGGGCAGAGACTCGTGTTGCTACACGACCTGTAGGATTGTGCCAGAGGGACTGTCTCCCCAGGACACACCACAAAGCCACACGGGTGAGCTGGGGAGGGACCCGCTAGCTCACCTCAAGGGCCCCCTAAGCTGTACTTGAAGCAACACCAAGTGCTCATGTGGGACACTACCCAGACCCGGTGGGAACAGGGCCCTGTGACGGTCGAGGACACAGATGTGCAGAGGACCCAGCCCTGATTCCAAAGTTGGGTCCTGACTTCACGCTGAGATGTCATCTTCCCCAAAGGCTGCATCTTAGGCCTGGGCTGCGTCCACACCGGGGCCCTGGGCAGAGCAGGATGGGTCAGGAGCCCCAGAAACCTACTCCATGGCATACAAGCCCATCCTTTCTGGTCTGTGGTCCTGGGACCTGCCTCCAGCTTCCTGAGCAGTTGGGTCCCTGCAGCCCTGCCTGGACAACCTCCTCCAGCTGGAGCCATAACAGCAGAGGGGCCAGGCCTCAGGCCTTGGGCCTCAGGGACCTTCTCAGGCACAGAGGCAAGGCCTCTACCCCCTCTGCTCCCTGCTCTCCTGAAGGAGGAGGTGCTCCGAGGCCAGGGGACCGTTCTTCATCATCCTCTCAACCAAAGCAACACCCCACCTTTACTGTCCCAGGGTGCCTACCTCCTGAGCCCACACCAGGTCTGTGGGATCCTTCAGGATGACTTTGTGCCTGTCCCTGTTGTGCCGGGGAGCTGAGACCACAGGGGCCTCCTGCTGCAGGGCCCAGGAGCTGGGAGCAGCGAGTCTCCACGCACTGGGCCTGGTGGCCGCACAGCAGCATGTGTGCAAGTTCCTGCTCTGCCGTCGGACCCCTTGGGGCCGCCCCCTCGGGGCTTCCGCCGGGGTTTCCTGCAGGCTGGGACCCAGAGCCAGACTCTGCCAGCGATGCTGCTGCCACCGCTGCTGTTGCTGCTGCCCCTGCTGTGGGCGGGTGAGTGGGGGAGGGGTGAGGGTCTGGGAGGTGGGGGCCGCCCTGACCCTGCTTTCCCCGCAGGGTCCCTGGCTCAGCACCCAGTACACTCGATCAGCCTGAAGCAGCCGGTGATAGTGCAGGAGGGCCAGTGCGTCTTCGTGTCGTGAATAGTCACCTACCCAGACCACTGGCACCAGCAAGACCCAGATCACGGCTACTGGCACAAGCAAAGAAGCCCCGCAGGCGCAGAGGAGCAGCACCTAAGGCGCCGAGGAGAAGCACTGCGGGCGCAGAGGAGCAGCACCTAAGGCGCCGAGGAGAAGCACTGCGGGCGCCGAGGAGAAGCACTGCGGGCGCCGAGGAGAAGCACTGAGGGTGCAGAGGAGCAGCACCGAGGGTGCAGAGGAGCAGCACCGCGAGCGCAGAGAAGCACCGCAAAGCGCACAGGAGAAGCACCGTGGACGCAGAGGAGAAGCACAGCAGGCGCAGAGGAGCAGCACCTAAGGTGCTAGGAGAAGCACCGCGGGTGCAGAGGAGAAGCACCACAGGCGCAGAGGAGCAGCACATAAGGCGCAGAGGAGAAGCACAGCGGGCGCAGAGGAGAAGCACCTAAGGCATAGGGGAGAGGCACCTAAGGCGCAGAGGAGCAGCACCTAAGGTGCAGAGGAGAAGCACCGCGGGTGCAGAGTCTGTGCTGTGGCCACAGACAACCCAGCTCAGCAGGTGCAGAAGGAGACCCGGGGCCAGTGTTGCCTCCTTGGAGACCCCGGGGCCACAGCTGCTCCCGGACTTCAGAGACGCGGGGAGAGAGGACGCAGGAACCCACGTCTTCAGGGTGCAGAGCGGGGCTGGTGTGAGACACAGTTACACAGGTCACCCGCTCAGTGTCATGTGACAGGGAAGGGACCAGGTGGACACACATAGTGACCTGAGAGCCCTGGACAAGGTCTGAGGGGAAACACATCCTTCTCTTGTTAGGGACCCAACGATCCACAGGGAAATGTCCTGGAAACCTGGGCCTGGTTGTGGGTGCAGGTGGCCGCTGAGGCCTCTGAGACCAGCTATAGCATTGAGTGTCCGTCTGTCCGCAGCTCTGACACATACACTGCACGTCCAGATCCCGGGGATCCTCCAATCTGGCAGCCCCAGCACCATCACCTGCTCTGCACCCTGGGCCTGCCCCAGGGGACGCCCCCCACCTTCTCGTGGACAGGGGTGGTCCTGCCCTCCCGGGGAACCAACTCCCCAGTGCTCAGCCTCACCTCGGGGTCCCAGCACCTCGGCACCAGCCTCACCTGCCAGGTGAGCTTCCCCGGAGCCAGCATGAGCAGAGAGAGGACTGTGCGGCTCAGCGTAGCCTGTAGTTTGGGGCCTACACGCTTGGGGTGCTTTGGTTGCCCAAACAGTGGGTGTCAGAGGGAGACAAGAGGCTGGGACCTGGACCTCCAGATCCCTGCCGGGCAGAAGGAAAAGGGCCCCTGCCTGTATCCCCCCAATATCCCAGGTCCTGGGGGACAGGCCAGCCTACAAGGGCAGTTCTGCTTCCTCCTCTGTAAAATGGGCTGATGGTTACAAGGTGGGAAATGCACCAGTGCTAAGTGCATTGTCCCGTTACCTCAGGACCAGGGGATGTCAGCTCTATATCTTGTTATTTTTGCGTGGAACCGCAGGCTCTTGTTGTCTGGGGTACCATGAACTCCAGCAATCCTCAGCCTCAGCTTCCCAGGTAGCTGGGATTACAGGCGTGTGCTACCATGCCCAACTATTATTTTGGAACTAGGTCTCGCTACAGGCCCCAGGCGGGACTTGAACCAAGATCCCTAGCCCCGGCCGCTTCATAGGCTGAAGCTTACAGGCACGAGCCACGATGCCGGCTACTGCTGTCCTGCTTTAACCTGCATGACAGATCCTCAGATGTGAAGCCATTTCTAAATGTAACTCTGTTGGGAGAAGACACTTCCTCATACATCTAAACAAAGAAAAAAGTGTCCGGCTGGACAACTGAGCCCACCCCACTGTGTAAACTAAGAAAAGCAGAGACAGAGCCTCAGCTCTTGAGGACCTTACTGAGTGACATGAGTCAATTCCAGACAGGCCAGCACTGCCTGGACTAGCTCCAGGAGGTGCCTGAGGGGTCAGCCTCAGACACAGAGACCAGAGAGAACTCAGGAGGGGACAGGGAACTGCTGGTTGGGAGGGAGAGATTTCTAGCTTTGCAAAATGAAACCTTCCAGAATCTGATGGTGACATGGCCTCCACTTACTCCCTCTGACCTCACACATTGCAATGGCTGAGCTGGTAAAGGTTGTTATTTTTCACCGTAATAAGAAATGCCCAGGGCAGTGGTGACTGGGGCTACTGGGCAGGAGCTCAGAGGACTCACCCTGTGCTTAGAGGCCCTGGTGCAGCTGGGGTGCTGGAGGGAACCCCATGTTGGAGCAGGATCAGCCCCCCTTATCTGCAGGCCCCAAGGTCTCCCAGCTTCTGAACTGGGCATGAGTTCCCAGTTGTGCAGCATCAAAGCTGAGACTTGAGATGTCTCACTCTGAATGGCCAAGGCCACAGGCTCACTCCAGCCCCGGCTCACCTTCCCAGAAGTGGGAAGTACCTCCACCCTGCAACTCAGTTGTCCCTGCTGTGGGTGGCTGAGTGGACCAGAGCAGAGAGGTGCCCCACAGGGTCTGGGCTGCCCCACAGGGTCTGGACTCAGGAGCAGAGATGGGAGCAGGTGCAGGATTGGGTGAGAGTGTTGGAGGGTCTGTGTGTGTGTGGGGTGACCTGCTACTTCTACCCTGGGGGTCCCTGGGTTGTGCTGCCCTAACGCAGGGCTACTGTCTCTGGGAAGGGGCCCCACAGCCTGGGAGGCCCTGGTTGGCACAAGCAAACTGACAAACTGAACAAGGAGGAGGAGGGAGAGACTATGGCCGGTTCTGCCTTCTCAGGGACCCCCAAACCTGCGACAGCTCCCTGCACCTCAGACACATCAGGAGGAGGGAGGAGGGGAGATACCCCTGCAGGAAGCAGAGGGAGCCTGAAGCATCTCACACAGGGACCAGCTCTGCCTTGGGCCAGGGATTGGGTGCGGGTGACCCTCAGCTTCCTGCTGGCAGGAGAGGCCGAGCTCTCTCTCCTCTAGTCACTGACCCCGGGGAGGGGGCAACTCTGTAGCTGGTTTCCTAGATCAAGTTCAGATCTAAAGCAAAACCAAGAGAAGTTGCAGTGATGCCCCTCCCCCATAGTGGCTGACCCTGCACCATCTGGCTGTCACCATCCTCCTCCCTGTCTACCTGCAGGACCAACCACTGCATCTACAAGTATCAGGAGCCCCAGCCCTCCCTGAGGCCTCAGTCACTGCAGTGACATCTGATGACCTGAGCGCAGCCTCAACCCGGTGGCCACAGCACATCCAACAGTGACCTCACACTGACCCTGGCCTGCTGGACCGGTTCTGGAACCAAACCACAGTCCTCCACCCCCCGCCCCCCCTTGTCTCAGTTCCGCCCCCCCCCAGACACAGCACTGCAGAGTACCTGGCTCCCCACAGACTCTCTGCTCCAGCCCCACCAGTTTCTGTGTTGGCCATGGAGGGAGGAGGGGGGACACCTGGCCTCACTGGCCCAGGGCCATGTCCAGCAGCCAGAACTGTGGGGTATGTGCGGGGACCCCAGCTTCAGGCACCGCAACCCCCACCAGCTTGCACCATGAGATGCCTCTGGGGAGCAGGAGTGCCGCCAGGGTACACAGAGCTCAGAGGGAGAATCTGATCCCAAAAGAAGTGGAGTCTGGATGGGGTGAGGGGCTGAGGGGGCGGTGGTGCACCCATTTCCTGCAGGGACATCAGGGACACGGCTGACACTTGAGGTCGCCCACAGCCCTGGGTGGGCCTCTCTCTGGTCTCCCCTGCACAGGATGCCCCTCCCCCATCACCCCCAACAGCACCTTCCTCCTTTGAGGCTTTACCTACTCTACCTGGTGGTCAGGGACCCCCACACGACCCTCCATCTGCTTCCTCCAAACACTAGGACAGGCTGGTCCTCTGCACCCCCAAGTCCAAGGCTGGGAGGCTGGCTGATTCCCTCAGGGCTTCAAGGGGATGAAGCAATAGGAATGACAGCCTTTGCCTCCAGAGGGGTGTGAACCTGAGGTCCTGGGTGGGAGGACAGAACTGCCCCCATGATCACTGTCCTTAGATCTCTGCCCAGGCCCCACCCTTGCTCCGCCTGACGGGCGCCCTCTGCTGGCCGCGCTGCCCTGCGTGGACCCAAGCAAATGCTCCACTCTGAGCCCTGGGGCAGGAAAGGCGGGTACCAGCCTCTGCTCTGAGCCCCCCTCTGCCCATCCTAAGCCCCAGCCATGGTGTTTCCTACACCCACCACCTGCTATGTTTCACTTCTCCAATTCCCATCAGCGCCAAATGCAACAGAAAAACCTTTCAAGGAGTCAGGTTGTTACGTAACCTGTGCGATGGTGCCCAGAGGGAGCTGTCTGCACCGCCCAGGACACCCACAGCCAATTCACAGGTGCGCTGGGGGTCAGGGGGCTGAGCTCACCCCAGGCTGAGACTCCCGACTTCTGCAGGACATGTGCCCCGAGTCCAAAGCCTGATGTCACACTGTGATTTTATCTATCCAAACGCTGCATCTCAGGCCTGGGCTGCAACCACAAGTGGGCCCTGGGCAGAGCAGGACTGGTCAGGAGCACCAGGACACCCGCCCCTTGGCATACCTGCTCGTCCTCTCTGGCCTGTCTCCTGGGACCTGTCTTCAGCTCCCAGAAGAGTTGGGTCCCCTCAGCCCCGCCTGGACAACCTCATCCATCTGGAGCCACAGCAGCTGAGGGTCCAGCCTCAGGCCTCAGGGACCTTCTCAGGCACAGAGGCAAGAACCTCACCTCGCTACCCTCCTGCTCTCCATAAGGAACAGGTGCTGCCTGAGCCCGGAGGGCCATTTATCACCCACCAGCCTGACAGCAGTCCATTTTCTATGTCCTAGACTATCTGACATCCTAAGCCCACCCAGGAACCCTCCAGGACACTTCTCTGTGCCTGCTCCCAATGGAGCTTCCCCTCTCTGTGCCCAGGAGCCAGGTCCGCAGGGGCCTCCTGCCACAGGGCCCAGGAGCCGGGAGTCGTGGGTCTCCACGCACAGGGCCCGGCGGCCGCACAGCAGCATGTGTGCAAGTTCCTGCTCTGCGGTCAGACCCCTCGTGGCTGCCCCCTCGGGGCTTCCGCTGGGGCTTCCTCCCGGCCTGGGACCCAGAGTCAGACTCTGCCAGCGATGCTGCTGCCACCACTGCTGCTGCTGCTGCTGCCCCTGCTGTGGGCGGGTGAGTGGGGGAGGGGAGCGGGGCTGGCGAGGTGGGGGCCACCCTGACCCTGCTTTCCCACAGGGTCCCTGGCTCAGCACCCGGTACACTCGATCAACCTGTCACAGCCGGTGACGGTGCAGGAGGGCCAGTGCGTCTTCGTGCCCTGCGGATTTAACTACTCAGATGATCAGCGAGACCCAGGTCACGGCTACTGGTACAAGCAAAGGGAGCCATACGGGTTAACATGGTCTAGTCTGGTGGCCACAAATGACCCAGGTCGTCAGGTGCTTAATGAGACCCGGGGCCGGTTCCACCTCGTTGGAGACCCCCGGAACCACAGCTGCTCCCTGGACATCAGAGACGCACGGAGAGAGGACACGGGGACCTACATCTTCAGGGTGCAGAGGCCTGATGGGAAAAATGATTACAAGGATCACCCTCTCTCTGTCACTGTGACAGGTAAGGGACAGGACACATGGGAGGGGTCCTGAGAGCCCTGGACAAAGCTGGGAGGGGAATTCACATTCTTTGACTTGTGTGGAACCCTCAGATCCATAGGGACAGGGCCGTGGCTGGTAGGGACAGGTGGCCCCTGATACAGCTGCACTAGGGGCACCTGGGTCCCACCTTCAGTGCCAAGTGTCCGTCTGTCCGCAGCTCTGACACAGACACCGTACGTCCAGCTACCAGGGACCCTCCAGTCTGGCCACCCCAGCAACATCACCTGCTCTGTGCCCTGGGCCTGCACCAGGGGGATGCCCCCCGCCTTCTCCTGGACGGGGGTGGCCCTGCCCTCCCAGGGCACCGACTCCCCAGTGCTCAGCCTCACCCCAGGGCCCCAGCACCACGGCACCAGCCTCACCTGCCGGGTGAGCTTCCCCGGAGCCAGCGTGAGCACAGAGAGGACCGTGCGGCTCAGCGTGGCCTGTGAGTGCGGGGCCTGCACAACAGGGGGGCCTCTTGGGCCCCAGGAAAGTGGGATCAGAGGGATATGACATGCTGGGAACAGGACCCCAGATCCCTGCTGGTAGGAAATAAGAGTACCTGAATGCATCCCCCCGATACTCCATGTCCTCAGGAACAGGTCAGCCAACAAGAGCCATTCTGTCTGTTTGTCCAGATGCACCCCGGAACCTGACTGTCCAGGTGATCAGGAAGGAAGGGTCAGGTAAGGAGCGAGGGCCCCTCTCTGGATGTGTGGATGGGGCTTGCCTGTACCCTTCAGAGCCAGGGTTTGAGAACACATGTGGGAAAAAGGCTTGGGCTGGTGGGGGCAGAAAGGTGGGAACCCCATGGGCTCTTCAGCAACACATCAGTTCCCCCACTGCCAACCCTGCTCCCTGGGTGTATAGTGGCCACTCCCTGGGGGTGTCCAAAGACCTCTCTAGATTCAGATGACGTGTCTGTCCCCAGTGCCAGGTCTACAACCTCCTCCACTCTGCCCCATGTTTCTTAGGATCTGTCCATAGCCCAACAATTTCCCATCTTTTCCCATTACAACTTACAGAATAAAATAACGACCATAAATGGGCTTTAGTCAGCAGGGCTGGGAGTAAAGTGCCAAAGAAGGGGTGACTCAGACCCCACAGGGAACCCCTAGTCAGGGCTGGACGTGACTCTCTCTGGCAGGACCCGAAGCCCTGGGCAACGGCTCTGCTCTCCCGATGCAGGAGGGTCAGTCCCTGCACCTGGTCTGCATGGTGGAAAGTCGCCCTCCCGCCAGTCTGAGCTGGGTTCAGGGGAATCTGACCGTGAAGTCCTCTGCAAGCCAGAGCCCCACGGGGGTGGGAGGAGCGGGGGAGCACTCCCAGAGCCTGGAGCTAGAGCTGCCCAGCGTGCACCTGGAGGACCATGGGCCCTTCCTATGCCGAGCTCAGCACCCCCTGGGCTCCCAGGAGGCCTCCCTGCATCTCTCTGTGCAGAGTGAGTCATCACGCCCCTGGGGGGGCTTCTGCTCCCCAGTGAAGGAAGAGGCTCCTCAACCCCCTCATTCTTCAGTAAAGACTCCCCTCTGCTGCTGGGCCCCTCCTGCTCCCAGAAGGACTAGGGTCTGAGCAGCAGCTGCACCTCCATGGCCTGGCCGGCCCCCTCCCTGCGCTGGCGGCTGGGGGAGCAGCAGCTGGAGGGGAACAGCAGTGACACCTCCATCCAGGTCACCTTCAGCCATGGGGCCAACAGTTCCCTGAGCCTCTGAGGGGTGTTTAGCTCCGACCTGAGCCCTGAATGCTCATGGGAAATGGGGCACCTCTAACCACTGTCCTGTTTGGGGGTTACCCAGTGGGAGGTAAAGAACCCACCCTATTGTAAGAAGAGGGAGAGGGGCTAGTTTCAGGGTAAAGGGCACCAAACTTTGGGGTCCTCTGTGGTTTCTGTGAGGGCTGAGAATGGGGTCTGTACCCCTTATGTTGCTCCCAAATTAGGGGGTGCCCCAGGTAGGGGAGGACACAGGTCCCCATTTCCTGTTTTAGAAGAGGGAGGGGTGACCTGTCAGGGCAAAGGACACCAGACTTGGGATCCTCTGTGGGTTCTGGGAAAGTTGGGGTGGAGGTTGCACCCTTTGAAGCTGGGAGTGGGCAGAGGACTTGACCAGAGAGAAGTGGTTCCTTGTGGCTCAGGGGACACAAGTCACCAGGTCCCTCCTGTCTGCAGGGCCACCAGGATCCAGGATAGGTGTGATTCTGGGGGCCATGGGGGGAGCAGGCATCCTAGCCCTGCTGGCACTCGGCCTCTTCTTCATGTGAGTCGGGGCCCCTTTGTGTGATGACATCACAGCTGGTGAGGGGCTGGTTGGGGGTGAGTAGGGGGCACTGAGATGCCAAAGTTCCAGCTTAGTGGTGGAGGCCTGGTGAGGTGGCAAGCTGGGCTCACTGATGCTGATGTGCCCCCCTCCACCTGGGCCAGGGGCAGACACCTAGCAGGGCCTCTGTTCCCGGGTTCCTGCCCAGAGCAGCCACCCACAGGGCTCCCCGGCCTCTTCAGGCTAAGGCTGAGCCTGTGGCGCTGACAGCTGGTCTCTCTGCAGAGTGAGGAGACACAGGAGGAGCCATGAAGGGGGAGCAGCGATCAGCGCCCCGGAGGGAACCAGCTCTGGGGTGAGTGACCCAGTGCTGTCCCTGAGGTCAGGCTGGAGGATGCTTTCCAGGCAGGGCTCAGTCACAGGCAAAATGACAGAGCAGATGCCTCCTCCGGATCACGCTTTGGCCAGAGCTTCCCAGAAACAGTCACCCAGAGCCCCACCTCCCTGACTCTCCACCCTTCTGAGAACAGTCTAATCAGTGCTCCCCTGTCAGCAGCTCCCAGCCCTTGTCCCCAAGGGAGAGACTGAGGTCACTCCTAAAGGGCAGGTTTCCATACAGCACAGAGAGGAGATGAAACCTGCACAGACTCAGAGCTCAGGAGAGCACCTCTTGTTCTCTTGGGAGGACTCACCGCTGTGGGGCTGTTTCCTGTGATCATTATTCTCTCTGGGCTGGGACTAGGGGGTCTTCAGGGAACAGGAGTCTCTGCCATGGCCCCATCCCCACACCCCCTCGGGTCTGGCCTCCGGGCACTTTCCACAGCCTCTGGCACCCGCTCAGCAGTTGGTGCCAAAGGCTTGTTGGTTTCTCTGACACCCACCTTCCTCATTCCTACCCCCTCCAGCCCCTGCTCTCGTGACGCCTCCATCCTTAGTTCTCAGCTCTCAGCCTCCCCAACACGAGACTTTCATTTTGTAATTTATTTCACCCCAAATCATCCAACATCCTCATCAGCATCACAACCACACTCAGTGAAGGAACTAGACTGAGGTGGCTTTTTTGTTGCTGTTGGTAATTCTATGAGAAACAGGTAAGTCAGTCACACCCTCAGCTCTGATGCCCACACTTCCTGTCCTCACTGCCCACACCCACTGGGGTCCCTTCATGAGACCCGGGGGTCCTGAACCCTCTGCCCCTGGTCTGTGGCTGGTCCCCTGTCAGCTCCCGCTGCCCCTGCCCCTCCCCCAGGCAGGGCTCCCCCTGGGCCTCTGTCCCTCTGGGTGCACATTTCCTGCTCTCCCTCACCAAGTGCTGGAGCCTCTTAGTCCTTTGTGCTTTATTTCAACCCACCCTTCCTGTGCCTGGAGGCCTGGTGCTCATCACAGGTTTGTGCCCCCCCCCGCTCCCCCCCTCCCCTGCTTCTTGGCTGCCTCTCAACCTGAGACCCTACACAGGCCCTGCTTCTCCCCATTGGGTCCTGGTCTGCACACAAATAAGTGGGACCTGGGGCAGGGACAAGCTGACACCTCCCCTGCCCAGTCAGGTGGCCTGAGGTCAGGTCCTGAGCTGCATGGCTGTGAAAGGGGCAATGGTGACCTCATCCCTGTTGGGGTGGGGGTGGTAGGGTGGGATGGGTGCAGTGGTAGGTGAATGAATGAGCAAGTCTGCCCTCGGGAATGGGCATACGTGAAGGAACAACCAAAAGCTGGGGTCTTCATGCGCTACCTCCTTCCCCAAACCCTGAGCTGACTCTGCCCTCATCCTGTCCCAGAATATATACATGAATGTTCCCTGGACTGTCAGACCCTCAGATGCCTCCAGAACCAGAGTCCCCTTCAGAGAAGGAGCAGGAGCAGCATTACGTCCCACCCAGGTCCCACAAGGGAAAGGTCTGGACCTTCAGGACCAGGAGAGCACCGTGGCTCCAGTTTACTCAAAGATCAACTCCTGACAAGGAGCAGCCCTCACCTGCCTCCAGGCCTGAGGCTGTAGCCACAAAGGTGACTCTGAGGACAGCGGGTCCCTTGATTCCTGCAGAGCTGATGGCCCTCAGCAGAGGTTC
>PVHY01019368.1:0-27516 GCA_004024945.1 Uropsilus gracilis
ATAAAATTTCATCAAACTAGAGCATTTATTTCAAATTCTGAGACTAGTTGGTGAGGAAAGGCACACGGGACCTGGAATAAGAATGGGTAAATGACCCACAAAGGAAATGACTATCTTATGTGGGATCTAAAACTTAACTAATAAATATTTATCTGTTATTGCTAGTGTTACATAGACAGTTACCACTTGCCAATATACAGGCAGTCAAAATATATAGGTCTACAGAGGGTGATTAAAACACATATAGGAGAGAAGCTTTTGTTTTGAAATTGTCTTTTAGATTTTGAATTGAAGCACTCCACTGCACTAAGATAGACACTTTCCAGGAGAAAATGATGACTCACATGAAGATGACTTTAATGGCATCTGGTTCTCATCTTCTTTGTTTCTTCTCTTGGACTCCATTCAGAGGCACTTCCTTCCAGCTGGAGCTTTTAATGGCATAATGCGAAGACAAGATCCACAGAAGTGGGTTTAGAGGAGGGACTTGAAGGAGAAAATGCAGATCATCAGGAGAGACTATGGAAAATTACACCCAGATGGGAGTTAATACAGAATGTACACACATTCAGACGAAAATGTACTAATTAAAATATTTAGGGAAATTCAGAAAAGTATATGGTTTTTAATATAGGGTAACAAAAATTTTGAGCTGAATAAAAAGTCAAAGCGCTATAGTTCTGATTGCAATTAGACAGCACATTAATGCAATTTCTGTTTCTAGTCTGGGAAAATATGTCAGCTCTCTTTATTGAAATGAATATAGCATAGCAGTGCTTGTGGTTTTTTTGTTATGATTTATTCATTCTACACACTAGCTGCATTCATGATGGTGATACCCTTCTCATTTTGTAGCTGGTGAAGTGAGAAGGCTCTGGTGAACCTTGCTTGGTATTACAAAGCAATCTGGAATAGAATTAGTCCCATCCCCTGGGAAGGTGGATTGGGGCTTTTTACAATGACCAGAAACCCATCAGAACCTGTAAAACATGAGGAGTGTAACAACAATTTGTTTCTGTATGTAAACATTCATTCTCATGTTCTACTTCTCCCAAACTACCATAGCAAGGAGGAAGACCATTTTTCTTTGAAATGAGAGTTCATTATATTCTCCACCTTTCCTTTCATTTATAAACTGCCTATTACTGATATGAGTGATCTGTCCCTGGTCTTGTTCTTCTCCTTGTATGAGCTCTTGAAGATCAGGGCAGAGAGCATATGGCTAGAGATCAAAAGTGGTAATGAGACTGTCCATGATTATGATTCTTTTAGACACCATGATGGGCAGAACTGACCCAGGTTGAGCTCAAGTTAAGGAATTGTTGAGTCATTGAGTACTTTGTGAAGACACAGAGATGTTACTACAGAGATGTGTTCTAAATAGTATAGGTATAGAGATACAAAATGGTAATGTGATACCTACTGTATTATGCTCTAAGAGAATTATAAATAAGGCTAACAGGGAATATAGAGATTAATTCTTTTGGTAGGGTTGGAGAAGAGGCACAAATCAAAGAAATTGAATCATCAAAGGAGAATATGAATGTGTATGGGGAGAACTTGGCCTTGTTAATTTAGATAAAGCCCGAATACCAGCTACCCATGTAGGCTAGGGAACCAGTTACCAAAGGAGCCAGCAGGCACCATAAATTTGTGAGTTCCACCAGGTGAAAATCAGTCAGAATTGGTGGCCTACTGTAACATAGAGCGGTACGCTCCACCAAATGACTTTCAATTTTGTCTTTAAAATTCAAAATAAGTAATTCAAATAAGTAGAGTTGTCTGAGTCTCTCAAGGTTCCAGGGGTGTGCCTGGAAATCCAGCACCACCCTTAGCCATAGAGAAAAGTTGAAAATCCCTTCATCCAGGGCAGTGGTGCATGTGTTTGGTTCCTGGTAGCACTGCTACGATGTTGATGAAGAAAATTCATCCCACCTCTTCAGAGGGACTTGGCAAGGTGCCTTCCTTGACTCTCCTGACAGTGTTCTTGGGAAGGAAAACTCTTCTGTTTCTCTTCCTCATTCCAGTCATACTCAGTACACTTCATTTCTGGTCAAGCAAATGTATGTGTGATTTTTCCACATCAGGCAGAAGACTGAATTGACAGCCTACAAATTTAACTCAGTTTGATATTATCTACTTGAGATAGCATGAGAGCCCACAGGTTGAGGGTTCAGTGTCCAAGACTATACTTATTCCCCACACCAACCCTGAGTTCAGGTTGTTACCTGACCAGCTACAATGGGTTCCTAAGACTCCCTGAGGTTTGAAAATTTGCTGGAGTGACTCACAGAACTTAGAAAATATTTACTAGAGTGCACTGGTTTATGATAAAAGGGCACAATTCAGGAATAGCCAGGTTGCAGAGATACATAGGGCAAAGAATGGGGGTAGGGATGTAAATGTCTCATGCCTTCTCCAGGGCTGCCATCCTTCCTGCATCTCCATACATTGATTAGTCTTGATGCTCATCAAGTCTCTTTCTTTGCTCAAGATTCTTGTAAGGTTTATCTCCACTCTTCTAATCATTTGCTCTCTTTAGTGGCCAGCCCCATCTTGAAGTATGTGGGAGCCCCCACTCAAAGTTACCTTATTAGCATAAGTTAATGTGTGTTGAAAGGGTTTGTAGGAAAAGCAAAAGTCACTCTTATACTCCAAGGGTCTTAGGAACTCTGACAGAAACTAGAAACAAAGACTAAATATATATGATACTAAGCCACAATTCCACTCAGAGATTTTCCTCTTTGGCACAAAAGATTTTATCTATCCTCATCCTATCCCATTTTTGTAAATACAGTGTCTCAGATACAAATGCTCAAAGAAGACAACTTCTTAAAATAAAGTCACAGCAGTCCTGATTACATGAACAGCTGACTGTAAATGTTTTTTTTTTTTCAGAATTGAATAAAGACAGTGCCAGAATTGAATGTGCTCTAAAACTATCAAATAAGATGAAAAAGAAAATAAGGAATTCATACATAGTTAAACTATAATACACATGTAAACACAAAGTATAGAACATTAAAAGGGAGGCAATTTCAAAAAAATGAAAGAAAAATGTGTCTAAATTCTCTCTTTTAACCCTTTTCTTAATAAGCAGATCATCAGTGTATATTAAGGTTATACTAATGGTATGAGTTTTGCCAGCAAACATGAATATTTTAGTGTTCTCCCTCCATCCCCTTTTTATTACTAAGGATGTAGCCATCTGCATATAGACTTATTTCTTCCTTTGGGTCATCTCAGTGACTCCAAATTCCACTATGCATAGGAACATTTTGTACAGGCTTGAATCCCTACATCAACCTAAATACAAAAGGAATTTTGAGTATGTGAGCTCTTACCTGACAACCAGTTCCCACTTCCCCTCCTACCTACACACGCACGCACGCACGCACGCACATACACATACACAAAGCTGACTGGTGAATTCAATTGTGTTTGCTTTCTGTGTTTTATGCTTTCTTTTCATTTCAAATAGATGATTGGAAGCCGGGCTCAGTGGCTCGTGCCTGTAAGCTTCAGCCTATGAAGCGGCCGGGGCTAGGGATCGTGGTTCGAGTTCCGCCTGGGGCCTGTAGTGAAACCTAGTTCTAAAAAAATAGCTGGGCGTGGTGGTGTGCGCCTGTAATCCCAGCTACCTGGGAAGCTGAGGCTGGGAATTGCTTGGGTCGGTGGTAATCTGGGCAATGAAACCCTGCGGTTCCATGGGCTAAAATAGCTAGGCCTAGTCTCAAAAAAAAAAAAGAAAAAGAAAGAAAGAAAAGAAAAAGAAAACCTAAATAGATGATTGGGCTTATTATTTCTTGCTTTAGGCCACAAAGTAAAAGTCTTTGAAAGGGTGCGGATAGAAAGAAACTATTTTCCCAAACTGGGAAGGGATGACAGTTGTACTCCCATGAACTCCCATGATGTCCTTGGGTACCTCTCTGTAACAACGTGCCTTGGAAGGACTATATGTTCCCGAATGTAGGCTAACTACCTGAGCAGTCTCTTCACTTCTGTAGAGATTTAGTCCCCTGTACAGTCTGGAGCAGCAAAGGCAGGACCTCGATGAGCCATGTGGATTGGGACAGCTATTATCAGAGTAAACCAGTGTAGACAGATGACGAAATACAAGTGGAGTCTTCCTAATGCTGTTGCACTGTGTAAGACCCAGATTTTTGTAAAATTCTGGTGCGTAGGTAGGAACAGTTCCAGCATGTTTGGGCTAAATTTCCTGCCAGCTTGCTAAGTGGCTTACCTAGAATCCAAATTTAATTTGGTATAAGGAAATCTAAAATGTTCATACTTCTTGAATTTGTAGATTGAGATTTACACATATTTAGAGTATTTGTTTGAAAGATTTGCTGATGGGATGGATTCCCTCACAGTTGCCATAAATCTGTGTGTGCCAGCTTGGCATCAATATGCACCGGGGGATGAGCAAGGAGGGAGGAGAGGTGCACTCAGGTCATAAAAGATGACCTACACCAGTCTTTAGTCTTTCTGTAGCCTTGCTGCGGATCATCTAGTTAGCACTCTGATCCATCTCTGCCAGTACTTTAGGGGAAAAAATGTACATATTAAAAAACAAACCAACAAACAACTTCACTCCAGCAAATCATTTTATTAGGCTCAAGATGAGTTCCTGCCTGCAAAGCTCTCAAATGCTGGAAACTGTGGGTTGGGCAACCGCCTACTTTCCATCCCCGTCACGCTGCTTAGGGTAGATTTGAATGGCTAATTACTGGTCACCTCACCTTCTTGTCAAAGCCAAAAGATTATACTTAATGCATAACTTAAGCTGTCCCCTGGACGTCACTGCTTTGGACTGGTAATCATGTTTTCTGTTCCCTTCCCCACTTACCTTAAGTTTTAGTAATTGCCCTCTGGGCTCAAAAGAGCATCCCACTAGGCTATTGAAATATTGAAAAGCCCCCCTGACATGAGGAAATGTTTATCTGCACTTTGAGAGAAAGAACTGGGACAAATATGTGCAGCTTTGGTACATGACAGGATGCAGGTTTCTTGTGAGCAATTTCTTAACTTTCAGATTAATAATAACTATAATCAAGTCAGTACACTGAGAATTGGTTAGAAGTGTTGTTGGGCAGTAACTAGAAACTTCAGAGATGGTAAATAAGTCATAATGGTGATCTTTTGCGCAATGTAAACATAATGCCCAGAGTTCCTTTGGGTTTTATAAAATGCAGGACTACTTTCTCTATCTGTCTTTATCCTCTCTCTAGCTCTTCCCCAATCTTTCCTGCTGTGAGATTTCTGGCAGGTAAACTTGTTCAGTCCTGAACAAACCTTTCCACGATGTATTTGAATGACTTGTTGCCAACAGGTCTCCTTCCAACAGAGAGGTGCTTGTATTTTAGGTCACTCAATCCAAAAGATGGTATCATCAAAAAGGAATCAAGCACACAAACTAGGAAAAAATAAGTCTCTGAGCTCAAGTAGTCCTAATATTAAAGCACAATTTCATGAAAATAAGGGATTTAAGAGACAAGAATATGTTTAAGCCTTGCCTGTAGGGTAAGGATATAATATCTTTTGGATTTACCATAATCTTTTCTTTTTTGGATCTTTAGGCATGTCATTTCACTTGCCTGCTTATCTAATTCTTATTCATGCTCAGTAGCTTTTGTACATATGAATAAAAACAAACCTTTCCTAAAATGACACTCATATTTTTAAAGACTACCATTACATAGTCTCCCCTCAAAGTCATATGTTCTGCTTCTTCATAACTGGAAGATCACTACTACCTTCTCTGTGTCATCTATTTCTGCAGCTAGAATGTAAACTGCATGGGGGGTAAGGAGTGTTTATCTTGCTTACTGTGGTCTACAGATGCCTTGTACAAGGTCAAACTTGTGCAATGAGTAGCTGTTGAATGATTGGATGACTGTTCTGTCTCCTGAGGTTGGTGGAAGGACTGTGAGGTAATGCCTCAACAGAATCTGTACATAGTACGAGGCAAACAGGTTCACTTTAGCTTTATTTTTCCCTTCTTCTCTATCTACATGTATTCAGCTTCCTGCTTCCTTGTTTACATCCTGGGAAAGGATTGTAATTTTAGAGTTGGGATATAAGAGAATCATCACTTTATGGACTATCAAGTGAGAGACACCATACCTGAAGTCAGAAAAACAGGTTTTGTTTTTTTTTTGTCATTTTCACACAATTTATTTGGTAGCATGTTTAGCCAGTGTCTCAGTCTTCTACTTTTTGGTCAGTGTTCTCAGCATCTTCACCACTCAATACAAATTTATTTTACCTTCTTTCAACATTTAAAATTTTTTTCAAAGATGTTCCCAGTTAAGGATATTCAATAGGTTACCCAAGTGACTAAGCTTATAGGAATCTGCTGTAACTAAGACTGTTCACACAAACACACACACAAAAACCAGCTTGTTAAATTGAGCATACATTAACCATTAACTGGAAGTAAAACAATCTAAATATTTTCATCTAAGGCTGGGCACGGTGGCTCATGCCTGTAAGCTTCAGCCTATGAAGCGGCCGGGGCTAGGGATTGTGGTTCGAGTCCCACCTGGGGCCCATAGCAAGACCTAGTTCCAAAAAAACAGCTGGGCGTGGTGGCGCGCTCCTGTAATACCAGCCGCGCCTGTAATCCCAGCTACCTGGGAAACTGAGGTTGGGGATTGCTTGAGTCTGTGAGACCCTGGGCAATGAGAGCCTGAGGTTCTATGGGCAAAAATAGCGAGACCTAGTCTCAAAAATAAATAAAAAATAAATAAATAAATAAAAATAATTTTTTCATCTAAATTTGGAAAATTGTGGAATTCACTTGCCATAGATAAGGCATTTATAAAAAAGAAAAAGAAGAGAGAGAGAGAGATGTGGTGTTACTTTTTTCCCCCAAATTCAAGGAAAATATTGGTGCTTGGTGTTTTCTTCTTTTGTTATATGAATGATCAAAACTCAAATAAATAATGCTTTCAAATGAATTCATTGTATGATTCAATGCAAAGGGTGTCAAAAATTGTGGATTTTCTTTGTTTTAATATACCAATTGCTGACAGCTTCTGAGTTATTTAAAAGTGGAAGTTGATTGTGAAGATTAGATTATTTAAACCTTTTGGATAATTGAGTAACAGAAAGTTATTGAAGGTATTTACCAAATGCAGATCAAAGATTTCCGGGAACTAATGAGTGTCCTGAAAGAATTATTTTATTGGATTCCAAAGAGAAGTTGGACTTATTTTCCACTGTGACCTGGTCTGAACTGCATGGACTCAGGAATTCTGTAGAAGTGAACTGAGAACATAAAATCACTCATTGAGAAGCAATTCACTCATTTTGATGCTATGAATTAGCTTTAAACTTCTTTACTTGCTTTTGATGCTTAAACATGGAAGGTTCCTGAATGATTAAGTAACTGATACTCTGATACAGTTTCTAGAGCTAGCTGTGCTCAATCTTTGGGCAGTGCTTGTGTTTGCATGGCTCATTGACAATAAATCTATTCATTGACAACCCATGACATTGACATCAACAACATAACCTTGCAATGACTCCTGACCAAATGCACCCCAAGTTCTCAGGAAGATTATATTGGCAGAATTTTTCCTGATTTCATCAACTGGTTGGGCCCAAGATTGCAAGGTCTTATATGAAAAAATTTGGGTAAAGTACCTTCTTGAGTCAATTTAAAATTATTTATAAAAATCACTACAAGTAACTCTTGCCATATTAATAGAAAATTGATTTTTATGAAATCAGGAAAATATTGAAAAGCACATAGAAAAGTATTCACTCATTTAACATGCAGAGAGATATAGTTAAATTATTACACATATTTTTCATTTTTTTTATGCTCCTATAAATCTATATGTGGGATCCATATACATTATCCATATACATTATAATCCATATACATTATAAATATATATGTATATATGTGTAAAATAAAATATACTCTTATGTAAAATTATATTTTAAAACTTATTGTAATATGAATAATAATAGTGATGATTATTATTACTGTGTGCCAGAAATTATACTAAACTCTTGACAGGAACTCTCTAATCTAATCTTCACAGCAACTCTATGAGATTATTGTCATCCTTATTTTACATGTGGGGAAAAGGATACTTTATGTGGTTACGTAGTTTCCTAAAGCCAAAGACCTAATAGTTGGTGGAGCCAGAACTTAAAATTTCTCACTCCAGAATCTGTGACCTTAATATTATACTATAACACTTTCCTTCTTAGGAAATTGTTTTTATGTACTATTTTTATCAAAATAAGTTTTAGAATACCCTAACATTCTCAGAAAATTAAGGGACAAGTACAGAGATTTGTCATAGACCATATACCCTCTTTTTCTACATATACATGGCTCCCTTAATTATCAACATCCCCCACTGGAGTGGTTCATTTGTTATAACTGCACTTTACATCATCCAAAGACTGTAATTTCCCTTAGAGTTTACTCTCTAAGGGAGTTGTATATCCTATGGATTTGGAAAAATGCACAATGATATGTATACATGATTATGGTATCATGCAGGTTATTTTCATTATCTTAAAAATCTGTGTTCTATTTAACCATTTCACACAGCATCATGTTTTAAGGGGTGTTAGAATACTTATGCCATTGTCATTACTGATATGTTTCCAGTTTTCCAACAGTAAGACACTGTGATGAACACCTTCTCCATAAATATTTGCGTATATTTTTAGCTAGGTTCTCCCAGATGCTAACCTAGAAATAAGAATTTCAATATGCTTGCTTATTTGGTAGTGATCAAGGAAAGGGGAATGAAAAAAGTAAAGAAAGTTAACACCTGATGTATTAAGTGAGTGGGTTGCCACCATACACAGAAGTTTCGATTCCAGTTTGATGTTATATGGAACTCATCTTACATTTGTCTCCGTTGAGGCTGAGCAATCCTCAACTTGTTCAAAAGGGTGTTAACTCTTGGGAACTTTCCTTACTCTCTCAAGCAGAGATATTCCCAGGTAGAGCAATGCCAGTGCTAGCAATCAGAAATTAGGCTGTGTGCAGAGAAGGAATGTGAATGGGCACGGACCACATAGTGTGTATGTACAGCATGTGTCATATAGCTGTGATGTTTCCCATCTGGAGAAGCGGAACATAAATACAAGTCTAAGATAAGAGAGATTTTGATTGCCAAATTGGCTTACAGAAATATTATGCCAATTTCTCAGATCTTCTTTGCTATGCCCAACATTGGGTTAGTCTAATCATTAAGTATAAACAGTTATCTTGTTTGCAAATTACTCCTTGATCAGAGTTGCAGTTAAACTATTATTTATGTAATAACATATTTGATATTCTTTTGTATATAACTTTTCATTTACTTTGACTGCTTTTCTGTTTGTGTGCTCACCTTTGAAAATTTACGAATTTCTTAAGTCCTGCAAATATCTTCCCTAGTTTGTTCTTTGCCTTTTGATTTTTATAAATTTTTAACATGGAGAATTTTTCAGTTTTTTTAGATGCTATCATCTGTAGGTCAATTTTCTTAGCGGACTCAGATTTTTCCTGTATAATTTTTGAACTTAAAAACTTTAAAGATTCATACATCTGGTATTAATTTTGATTGCACTTTAACATAGGGTTCAAAGAGATAATCTAATATTTCCATGATGTTTGAAATGCCATATTTGTTAAATTTTTACAATAAATCCATTTATTGAAAACAGGTTAATGGATTTCTTGATTATTGACTAGTATTTGCTTATTTTTACTGGTATCCATGCTTGTTATACTTACTAATTTAATATATTCTAATGATTCTATTATATTTTTATATTTAATTTTATATTTAATTTTAATTTTTATATTTAATTTTATATTTAATTTGCAGTTAATGTAAATCTGTTACTTATCAATGATAAGTATATTACTTGTGGTGATTGCATATTAATAAGTAATGATACTTTAAAATACTTATTAATTTAAAACTTAAAATTACCTATATTACATTAATTTCTGATCATATGCTTTACTATTTTGAAATCCTGGTTTACCCATGCTATATATCCACTAGTGCTTATAGTCTGCGGATGGATGTATAACAATTGTCATGACTATTCTCTAACTTCTTGCATTCTTTAGCATTCTGAACTATAAGTCATGTTCAATGTCAACCAGAAAGAAAGCATTAATTTATTTTGAATCTTTATTGTAAGCATGCCTTGAGTATGATTTTCTCTGCACGAAGCAACACTCTTTTCAGTAGGACACATAATTTGGTTATAAAATAAAAATTCTAAAAATTGGTACATGTTGAAATAGCCACCAGGGACTCCTTGTTTCCACAAATGCAATATCAGTAGCAAAAGAATGGAAATTGTCTGTAAGTGTTCCAGCTTCAACAGTGTGCTCTTTTTGATTTTGTAGCTACACAGGAAGTGAGCCAGGGTTGAGTTGCAGAGCATTACAGAGGGCCTGTTACTTACATGCGAATCTCCTTGATATACTATGTTCCTGTCATGTGTTATAGTTACCATTTTCCAAGTTGTGACCCTCAAAATAAAGTTCATGTGGTCTCACCTCATTGTATAAAATACCAAGAGTTTTTAACCAGGATTGGTGAAAATACATTATTTTAGGAGAAGAAACCTTAAAATGGCTTTCTACCAGTACATGTCAGAGGAAGAGACTTTTCCCAGGAAGCAGGCCAGTTCTTTCATGTTAGGGATTGAACTTTGTTCCCTCCTCAAATTTATGTGTGAAAGTAGAAACTTCCATTACCCCAGATTGTGACCTTATTTGGAGATAAGTTCTTTATGGATGTAATCAAATTGAAGAAAGGTCCCAAGAAAAGGCCCTAATCCAATACAACTGGCGTCCTTATAAAAAAGAATATTATATATATGGGTAAATTTAGACAAGGACAGACAAATACACATAGAGGGAAATGATGTGAAGAGACACAAAGAGAAAATGGCCATTTATCAATCAAAGAATACCTGAGGCCACCAGGAGCTAGAACTGAGGCCAGAAATGGATCTTTAGTGCTTTTAGAGGTAGTATGGCCTTGCAGACACTTTAATCTTGGGCTTCTGATCTTCAGAATTGTGAGACAATACATTTCTGGTGTTTAGTTTATAGCATTCAGTTTATAGTACTTTGTTACAACAGCCCTAGCAAACTAAGACATTTCCCCCAACTCTTTTATTTGCTTGTATCTCAGAATGTTTTGTTTACAACCCTAAAAAAACATTTATTGCATTTTAATTTATTTTTACACTCTCTAGTGCTTTTTCTTCTGAATATGAGGAAGAATTCAGAGAATGAAATAGATTTGGAATAGATATGGAGGTCTTCCTCAGCCAGTTCCCTACAGCACCCTACCCCTACACCTCCATGTGCCCTTTCAGAGGCAACCACCTATACATGTAATTGTAACCTTAGTTTTATGATCAGCCCTAGTTTGGTTCCGTTTCCTCTCATTGCCCAATATGGGGAAGGGATATTGTTTCCGTCTGTATAATATCAGGTTTTAATAAATCTGAATTTAGACAAGTTTAGACAAGGTCACACAAGGGTGATGTATAAAATTCAAGATGGGTATAAAACTGGTTGCTGTAAATATTTATTAGTCCTTTTCAATCATTTCACCTTTAAGATAAAGCAGGATATCTGTGAAGATTTTTCTAAAGGGACAGAGTAGGAAGAAAGTGAAGGAAATTATAGCATGATGGGAATAGTAAGGAGGGGGGCGCAGAATTCACTGAAGAAGTGGTCTGATTTTGTTAACTGACTTCTTTGCTGTTCTTAATGGTTCCAAGTAATTAATTTTGAATAGCAGTTATCTAGCTTCTCTTGGTTAATCTGAGGCAGTCTAATATCTTAATTAAAAGCTTATCTTTATATTACTTGTTTTACTAGTATTTAGTACTGTAACATTTAATATATGATTTGATCACTTTGTAACCAAGTTCTTCATCTGGAAACTAAAACAAAACAATAGTATGTCCTTTTTATAGCTGTTATAAGTATAGTATAAAATGAACTAAGGCTCTTAGAATCCTACCTGGCAAATAGTAAGGACTGTTAGATTCACCAGCAAATCACCCATAAATTGTCTCACTGTGGGGTTATTAATATATTTGTTAGGGTACTTTGTGACCTCCAGCATCAGAAAAACCAAGCAAAAAGCAATTTTTGTAATAGAGGCATTTATCTATTTCCTATAAAAGGAAGTCCTGAAGCAGGTTTTAGGGATAGTAACTCAGTGGTTTGTTGATAGTACCAAAAATCAAGTATCCTTCTATCTCTGGAACATGCTGGTTTGGGAGTTAGGTATCCTCAACTCGTTAGCTTTTGTCAGTCTGGTTTCCTTAGAGTCACAAGATGTATCTTTTACTGCAGGAGTCACATACCAACATGGCAACATTAGCAATATTGTTAAAAAGAATACCTCTCCACTATCATTATTTCCCTTTCAAAAAACTACCTGAAAGTTATCATAGAATTTGTCAGAAGTAATTTTTTTATGTCTCATTAGCTAGAATTATATTGACTGATCATGCCTAACCAATCACTGGGGTATGATTAAGAATCCCATTATCAAGGGCCAGAGTCCACCTTCTTTGAAGACTAGAACCACCTATCCTAGCATATAAAAAAAAAATGAATGTTCATGCGGATAAAGGGCAGTAGGTTGACAACAAATCAAATCTCACCACTGTATTTAGCTTGACTTTCAATTTTTGGATGGAATTGTTGAAATTTTGATTTAGTTATTTACTCCAATATGGAACTTTTGCTTTTTTTTTGCTTTATTTTTCATGGAAAGTTGTATATGTTTTGCCATTCTTTCTCTCTTTCTCTCTCTCTGCCTCTCTCTTCTGTGTGTGTGTGTGTGAGTGTGTGTTTATCTCCACTCCATCCCTTCTTATCTGCTTTCTCATCCTCAAGTAAGCAGTATCTCTTTGGTCAATGCCTTCCCATCTGTCTCCAGATGAGAATGCGCTGCAGCATGTTCAGAGCTTTATCACCAGCCCTCTGTCGTCTAAATTTGTCCTCTGGTAAGATGCAGCTTTGCCCAGGACCATTGCCAGTTCATTTTTCTTATCTCCATCACAAGGGACTAAAAGTTTGTCAAAATCTCTTAACTTTTTACAGTTGGTCAGTCATGTGGAATGGGGCAGAGAATCTTGCTGTTAGGATTGCTTGAACCTAATAAAAAGAAATTTTGAAGTGTCATATGATTGTGACTTTTTACTAATTCCAACTGCCTACTATGGACCATGGCAATTACCATACATGGGTGGCTCTTAAAGAAACCAAATGGTTTCAGTAATATATGGGATATAGGAAAAATAGACAAAAGGACTGGAGGAAAAGATAACGCAAGCTAACAACCAAACTAAAATACACAACTGAGGGGGTGTGCATGGGTGGGGGCAGTCAGGGAGGGGAGGTGGTGGGTGAACCCTGGGGAATGCAAAGATGTGAAATATAAATAAATAAATTATCAAAAATACACAGACACACACAGAAATCCACCAAACCTTGGTCGACCTTAAAAGCAAATCTTACAAAGGGAGAAAGACACTAAAAGACTGAGAGTAGAAGGGAAGAAAATTACACCCTCCTCTTACCCACGAAGCCCACCAAACTGAGACCAGATTTCTGGCATAGAGCTCCACGGAGGAAATACCCCAAGTTTTTCAGCTGAAGAAGTGGGAGTCACATTTCCTCCCAATGTGTTCACCAATCCCATTGGCATCATGGCAGAATATAATCTTGTGTCTAGAAAGAGCTGGTTTTCCTGTGACAGGTCCAAATAAGCTATCAGTTATGATCTATTATCTAAAAGGTCAATCAGATGCAGTCAGTAGAGCAGTGGGAGCTAAGTTGGAATCTTCCATAAAACTAACAGCTTAGTGTCTAAAGCTGCAGTTTGTATTTATGGAGGCCCTTATAATTCAGATTTTATCTTTTTGTGACTTTTGCATTCAGAGGGTCCTAGGATATTGTAAGAAGCTAGCCCAAAACATTGGTAGCCTTCTGAGAAGCTGTATAGAGATACGGTGAATAACCTTCATTTTACTTGTTCTGTGACTATTTTCTGTGAGATGGGGAAATTGGAAGGAGTCTCAATGCTCCTATGAGCCAGTATCTTTCTCTTCACTCAGGAGAAAAAATTTTCCTTGGCAAAGAAACCCAGGTACCCAACCTTGAGATGTCATTGATTGATGATAGATTTTAGTTATTTTTATACAAATAATTCTAAAGAGACATAACCATGAGCTTTGCAGTAGCTGAAACATAGCTCTATTGAATTTCCATAAACCTGATTTGGAAGGCAGAATGTGCCACAACTGGGATTCTATATACTATTTCCTTATATGTTTTTATTTTAAAGATTTTTTTTTTTATTCTAAACTAGAGAATGAAAGGTTTATATCAGAGGAGTGTATTAATATGTGGTACGTATATATGATATAATACTATTCAACTATAAAATAAGATGAATATTTGTGACAACATGGATAGAACTGGAAAGGATTATAGCAAGGGATATAATCCAGAGGGCAAAAGACAAATGCTAGATGATTTCACTCCTATGTGGAATAAAGAGGAACAAAGCAAAGGAACCTATAAAACGAAACCAAAACAAAGTTATAAATATGTCTGCATATCTCAGTGATATTTCAGAATACCAACGATAAATCAAAAGTACCCCAAAATTTCCAGAGGGAAAAAAGGAAAGCAACTGAAAAATCCAGGAAAGATTAAATGCTATTTGAGAAAGTTACTGTTCAAACATGAAACAAGATTTTGTGTCACTGAATACTTGCATCATTCTCAATTAGGTGTATGGAATCATATATTTTTATAGTTCCAGTCATATTAATTGGGACTATATATAGATAATTAATAATATTTACATAATCATAATATTACTAGCATTCTTTATTGTAAAATGAGTGCAATTTTGCTGCAAGAGATCCCAAGTCTCAATGGCTTCTAACAATAAAAATTTTATTGCTCCCATTAAATGTTCACAGCAGGTCAGTTGAAAATCAGATGTATGTTATTTTCATTTTGGGACGTGGAACATTGTCAGTTTCATAGTAGAGAGAAAAGGAACATACAATCTATATCCCCAAGACTCTACCTAGGAATGAAGTTCATCATTTTCATCCACATTTTATTGGCCAAAGCCACTCCTAAGTTCAGCACAAGGGGTGTGTTTAGTGTTCCCACGGGGAGAGGCAGCACAAGAATGGAAACAAAAATATTTGGTGAACAGTAATACAAATTCCCATGGGCCATCTTTCTGCTACTCAATTATTCAGTAACCTCCTTTTTCCACATTCTAAACATACTCACCCCATCTCCAAGTATGAATAGCACAAGTATCAACAATAACTTAATCTTTACCTTTATTTCTAAGTTAAAGGCATTGTTTCCAGGTGATTTGAGACAGTCTCTATAATGAGTTCTGGATGTAGCTCCTCTTGATCCAAACCAGCAGGAGCAAAAGGCAGAGCTAACTACCCTTCATATACCTAATATGCAAGGTGGAATGGGGAAAGCCTGACCACAGTAAACATTCCTACTGGAAAGACAAAGAGACACACTGAGATGTCACTGGTCTCTACACATTTTAAAGTCCTTCTGGGCAGATGTTGTTTGGGAAAATGAAACATAACTTTGATTAGATCTTGATACTATTTCGTGGGAATTACTACCCAGGCAATTTTCTCCTTAGCTGTTGATCTTATCCTTGAAGGGTCTTTCTCTTTCTTTTCCACTCTTCTTTTTGGGTATATCTCAAGAAAGATTATAGAATATGATATCCTTGTAGGATGAAGTGCTTACTCCCATTGCTTCCACCATAAGCTGAAATGATGAGGGAATGGCAAGGGTGATTTAAATCTTGAGCAATCTCTTTTGGTCTAAGCTGGTGGTTCTCTGGGTAGTACATGCTTTCGTCATTTAGCCTCTTAGCTATTTGATTCTTGTCAAAGAACTCTTATGCTGTTGAGAAACTTGCTTCTATAGACATGCTTAATGTCTATAGCACTTTGTATCCATCAAACTTGTCAGAAGAACCATACCCCTTAATCTCTTCTCTAGTCTTTTTGTCTAATTAGGAAAATGTACTGGGTGGGTTGAAAATTTCAGTGAATGACAAGCAGCAACACTTTGACTTGATCATTTACATGAAGTTCTTGTACTAGTGGGACTCTGTTGTATTAAGATGCTCATTGTTATGTTTTATTGATTGGAAATGAGAATCAGTTACATATTCTAAGACAGGAATATCTCTATGTTTTTTAATATTCACTTTTAACTATATTTTCCTGCTTCCAAATTGACCAATTCTTTTTGTGCTCATCTCTTTCTTGTCAAATGCAACCTACTGACAATTCTAACATATTGCTTGTCTACATCCTTTCCTAAAACTGTAAGTTCATTAAAAACATGATTCTCCCACCTCTAAAAACAGTTTCCTTGTTTGTATTAGTGATCCCTGGAGTCAGTGCTACTCACTTTAGCATTTGTTGGTTTTTATTTTTTGCACTTTATATCCATGAATAATCTCTATTTCATTCAGGATGAGCTAAGTTATACTGAAGAAACAAATGGCTCCACACTACTGGGATTTACAGCAGCATAGGTCTATTTGCTTTTATTACATGTTCTTTGAGGTGGGTGTAGGTTTGTTTTATGTCATATTCCCTCTAGGACCAGTGATAATAAAGCTGTCAGTAAGTGGGACTTTTATGTCTTATGGAAGATGGAATGTGACAGTGATTCATGCATTAGAAATTAAAATGTCTGTCTGGAAATGGTACAAGTAGTTTCTAGCTATAGTGACCAAATAAATACTTATGAGTGTAATAGGCAAGGATATATATTGCCACAGATAGGGAAACCAGAATATACAATAATCAGTAATAATAATTTACCATATTGCTCTTAACTTAAATTTTATTGTACTTTTTTACTTTACTGAGGTAACATTGGTTCACTATAACATATGATTTGAGAATAGGATCATACCACTTCTACTGTATGTTATCACACCACACCTGCCAGTAAGACACCCCTAACCCCTCACCATAATCCTTTTCTCATTTGCTGCCCACCCTTCAACCTCTGGTAATCTAAATATTAGTCATTTCTAGAGGATTTATTTTAACTTTGTTCTATTGTTTTTCTTCTCCATATTTCAAATTTGAGCTACCATTAATTTTAGACTTAACACGTAGACAAAATATGTAAGATAAATACAGTTGTAGAATAAAAGTATTAAAAATCTTAGCCATGTGAAAAGAAGAGCATGGCTAACAAAATCAAGGAGGCAGAAATATGTGGAACCTGTCTTGTTAACCAGGAGTCTTGCCTCCTATCTCTGTCTCAGCAGGCTTCAGGCTGTACTCATGGTAATTACACGATTTATCATCTGAGTTTGGAACAAATTTGAGAATGAGCGTTGGTGCTATTTATAACCATATCAAGGAAAAAGCAAAACAGGGCCTTTCCTTTGCGAGCTAGGGCGAATGATTCCCAACCTGAGCTACCTGATCAACTCATACTCTCAATTACAGACTTTGCTAGATTGAAACACCCAGTTGTAGAAATTTAACTCTATGTCCATTATAATTTGGCAGCACATAGTGAAGGGTAGCGCATAAAACTGTTTGCTAAGACACATGGTTGAATTCACTGTTTTGACTATTGTTGATCATATCTACCCAACACTGGTAGTTATTCTAACTTTTCTTTTGTAAAGAAAAGTTGTATAAAGCAGAAATCTATAGTATAGAATAATGACCTTCAAATGGCATGTTTCTGCATGAGGTTGTGAGTGAAAATAATCACATATTCATTGTGTCAGAGTGGCTTACTTTATTAGAAAAAAATTTATTAAACTTGATTTACTAAACATTTTATAAGACACTGGGCTATTGTGGTGACCTAACTCATAAAGAGTGGGGTTTGACTCCCGAAGCCTGATTTCCTGGCGTTTTTCAGATGTCTGTGACTTTTCTGTTTAATTCTATATAGATTTCTTAAGAACATAACACAGCACTCATTATTTGTATTTCTCTCAGAATCTGTCAAAATAAGTCTGCAGTGCTCTATTCAACAGCACATACACTAAAATTGGAATGATACTAAGGTTAGCATGGCCCCTGCCAAGGATAACACACAAATTCATGAAGCATCCCATATTATTAAAGCTATCATTATATATAGATGATGATACACTATGTAGAAACCCCCCCAAATCCACAGAAAAACTAATTAAAGCAAAATCCAGTTCAGTAAGGTAGCCAATTACAAAATCAACACACAAAAATCAGTAATCTTCCTATATGCAAAAAATCAGCCAGAAGAAATAAAAAAACTCACTCCATTATCATAACACCAATGAAAAATAAATGTCTGGGAATAAATGTAACAAAAGACGTGAAAGACCTACACAAAGAAAACAATAAAACATTGTTAATAGAAATAGAAGAAGACATGAAGAAATGGAAAGACATCCCTTGCTCATGATCTGGAAGAATTAACATTATCAAAATGACCATCCTACAAAGAGCAATCTACAGATTCAGTGCAATTCCAATAAAAATTTCAATGACATTCCTTAAAGAAATAGAACAAAAATTACTGAAATTCATTTGGAATAGTAAAAGACCTTGAATAGCCAAAGCCCTCCTGAACAAAAGGAGAGAGAATGGAGGTATTACACTCCCGGACTTCAAATTATATCACAAAGGCATAATAATTAAAATAGCATGATACTGGAAAAAGCAGACATATAGACCAACAGAACAAAATCGAATGTCCGGAAATAAAGTCACACATGTATGGCCAATTAATCATTGATACAGGGGCAACAAACAGACATTGGTTCAAGGATAGCCTCTTTAAATGGTGCTGGTAAAACTGGACCTTTGCATGCAAAAGAATGATCTAGACTACTCCCTTGTACCATAGGAAAAAAAAAACTCAAAATGGATAAAAGATTTGGATGTAAGATCTGAAACCATAAAATACATAGAAGAAAACATAGGCAAAACAACCAATGAGCTATACCACAAACATATCTTTTAGGACACATCTATACAAAGAAAATGAAGGAAAACATAAACATCTGGGACTACAGCAAACTAAGAAGCATAAACAGCAAGCATAAACTAAGAAGTATAAACAGCAAGAGACAATAATTAAAACAAAAAGATACCCAATCAAATGGGAAAAAAATTTGCACTCCTAAATAGCTAAAATTCATGAAAAACACACAACTCAACAAAAAGAAAACAAACAAAAGAAGAAAAAAAAACAGTCAAGGATGGGAAGAACTTATAAGACAATTCTCCAAAGAAGAAACACAAAAGGCCAGTGGGCATAATAAAAAAATGCTCAACATCACTTTTAATCAAGGAAATGCAAATCAAAACCTACCATTTGATGTAGCAATCTCACTATTGTGAATTTACCCAAAAGATATAAAAACACTAATTCAAAGGACACCTGTACTCACATGTTTACTGCAGCATTATTTACAATAGCCAGAATCTGGAAACAACCCAAATGCCCCAAAACTGATGAATGGATGAAATGGTAATGGTATATTTACACAATGGAATATTACCCAGCAATCAAAAAAGACGAATATGATGCATTTGTGATAACATGGATGGACCTAGAAGGAATCATACTAGCAGAAATAAGCCAGAAAGTAAAAGACAAACAAAAATCAGATGATCTCACTTATAGATGAGATATAGGGAAAACAAACAAGAAAAACTCAAAAGTAACAAGATGACAACAAAACTAAGCAAACAGCTAGGAATGAAGAGGGGGGAAAGGAAAATTGGGGGAAGGGAAGAGCTCAAAGATGAGGATGGTTGACAGGTGATATGGTGTGGGAGAATCCTGGAGAGTACAACGATGATATATATATATATATATATGAAAACATATATATACATATATATAAACATATATATATAATTTGTTAAACATAGAAAACCATGATATCACTCACAAACTTATCCAATAAACATTTCTTTGGCTACAGAGAAAAAAAAATGAGTCTGCAGAACATTTGACCCCATGAGATATGATCATATTCTATTTCGTTTTGGATATAGCAGATACACAGTTGATGTTAAATAATAAATACTTATTGTGTAATTTATTTCTTAATTCCCACTCCTTTGGTAAAACAAAATTCAATTCCCCACCCAGAGAGAAATACTCAACTGCTTAAGGAAGCCCAGTTTAGTTGGTTTCAGTACTTTGGCAGGAAAGTTGGGGGCTAAATTGAATTTGTCTCATGAGGCAACATTCTCTTGCTTTTCTCAAAACCAGAGACCTTACAATAGAGGCCAAAAGGGAGGTACTTTTCTCTCAGAGGCATATAAAGCACAGTCTTATTAGAAATGAAGCAAATTATAAAAGTTTCTTTTAGTCTTGGGAGATGTTGATCAGGAATCCATCATGACTGAGTTGTGCAGTATTTATAAAGCTGTCAGCTTGAACACATCTGCTTGTTGTTTTTCTTTTTTTTTCCACTCTGAAATTACTTCCCTTAACTAAGGGACCCAAATATGGTTATTCTGTCAAGATTTAAATGGTCTGCATCTCTGCATCTCATTAGTGTTGCCAGCATTTATTTAATAAAATCAAATCAGAATAGCATTTAATGTAGTTCTAATAGAATAGTTAATGTATGTTAACTAAATATCAATTGATTATTAAAGAGGAGAGTGCTGAGGTGTAACAAATATGTGAGATATAAATCTTGTTACTATGCCATTAACTCAGAATTACATAAGCAATAAATGTCTAATTAAATTCTGAGTTGTAAGCACTTACTGAGATTCAATAAGATCGATGTTATAAATTTGTGGTAAGGACCACAGCTTAATTAACTCCTTCCTTCCTATTTTCATCAGTCTCTTGTCACTTTTATTTCGTATGGTACTAAACTGGAGAACAGGTAGCGCAGGGAAGGGAGGATCCAAGTACAAACCCGCAGATCATCCTACCCTGGTCAATAATTTGAATCCAGGGATGACTGTCCTTGAAGTCATGGTTTCCAGAACTTGAAGTGACTGATTTCCCAGACTGCAGGTAAGTCTAGAGATTCAGCATGGCATAGCCATCAAGTCTGATTATATATGCACGATATGGTAAAAACTGGGCTCTGAAATAATCCTGTTTTAGATGGCATAGAACAGAAGATGACTTAAGTAGAACAATTTTAGTGGTTTTTACTACTCAAAAAAAACTATCCTATTTCTATCTTGCACTTTCTGAAACTCTTCAGGTGATTATACTTTGAATTCAAGGTATGATTATCTTTAGATTCTTAGGTTATGGTGAGTGGACAAAAGGTCTGAAAATATAGATGATTATACAAGGTAAAGAGGCAATTGATAACAAAGACATGATATCTTCATGATATTATATAATATGTTGCTGAATTATCCCATGTTAAAAATATATATTTCAGTGCACTGTGTAAAACTGCAAGAAATACATTTTATTAATGCAGTGTTTTCATCAATTCTTGTACATGCATACGAGACATATTGTCATATTTGTGTCTCTAATTTGCACTGAATAAATAATTTGCATTTTCTTTAGTGTGCCCCAGAAGTAATCAAAGAAGATCAATATGCAAAAATTGATTTATCTACCTTGATAGATTTTCTAGTCTTTCTGCATTTTAATTTCTCTGACACTACTCAGAAGATTACTCAAACTTTTTACTGGGCTTCATGTCAAGGAGTCACTCTGAATCTAGAATTAGATACTCCTGTGGGCTGTGTTTTGTTTCTTGCTGTATGAGCTTCTGAAAGTTACTTAACTACTCCAGCTTAGTAAGACCAATGCCATAATGTTATTTAAAGGATTAAATGAGCTGGGCATGGTGGCTCGCACCTTTAATCCCAGTGTAGGAAGGGAGGCCGAAGCGAGGAATCGCTTGAGTCCACGGGGTTCAAGACCTGCCCTGGGCAACATAGCAACACCTAGTCTCAAAAAAAAAAAATAGCTGAGCATGGTGGCGTGTGCCTGTAATCCTAGCTACCTGGGAGGCTAAGGCTAGGGATTGCCTTAGTCCGTGGGATCCCAGATCCGATTCAGGATCTGGACTACTCAGATCTGATCCTGGACCAGGACTACCCCAGGCAACACAGCAAGACCTAGTCTCAAAGTAAAATAAAAAAATAAAAGATTAAATGAGATAATGTATAAAAAGTGTCCAGCAGAATGTCTCCTACATTGTCTCAAAATAGGCGTTAGTGTTTTTCATCTTTCCTCTCCTCCCCTCTCTCTTTAATGCACTAATATTATCCCTTCTCATGTTTTTAATAGGTGAGGATAGAATGCTAATTCTTAAAAGGATTAGGCCTTTGCTCTCTAGAAGCTTGTGGTGGGAAATAGAGAAGGGCACTGCATCATGGAAATATAAGCTGGTAAAATACAGTTACTATAACTGTTTTTGTTCATACTTTAACATGGATCCTGGCTTAGCTCAGCCTCCCAATTGACCCTCCCCACCATCCTTGCTGTGGTCACAGGCACCAGCTTATTTGGAGTTGAAGTTTATCCTTCTCTACCAGAGCTCCACTGAGGTAAGGGCACTACTTAAAACTGTGTTTTCCTGGGCAAGGCAGCAGTGAGAAGGGCACACCACACCTGAGTGGTGGGGTAAGCATTTCTCTGGGTTCATACTGTTGTTTGTACATGCTTAACCTATTTGTTCATCCAATTACTCATTTACAACATTCCCTGAAATTTTTCCTTATTCCAGGACTTCTCTTAATTTTTGTGGCTAGAGAGGTGATACAGAAAGGTTTACAGTTCAGCATGCCTGTATTGTCTTCTCTTTGCACTTAGGATGATCTTTGCAATAGGTGCCTTTGCAATAGGAAATGTCCAGAGGAAAGAAATCATTCAGATTTTCATCTCCAAGTCAAACTTGTTAAATAAGAAACTTGACTTTTATCCTGGAGTATTTGGTATCAGAAACTCCAGGTATATATTTGACATCCACTCGTCCCTATTTTTTTATTTTCCTTGTTTTTGAGACTTGGGTATGGGAATTTGATTATGGACCAAAGTCTAATTACCTAGGTTATTTCATTTCCTTTATCAATAAGCAACTTTTAAAGTCTCTGTAATCCCACAGCTTACTCAGTGTTCTTCTAAGTACTGTAGTATATATAAAGAGACAAGGGAAACATTTCTTGTTTTAATGAAACTACTTGTTTTTCTTAAAAGTTTTTTGGGCAATAGTGTGTTGTAACATTGTATAAGTTTTGGGTATGCATCATAAATCAATATTTGATTATACTACATCAAATTAACCACTAAAAGTCAAAGTATACCCTTCATCTTATGGAGTTTTCTCAGTCTAGTGAAAGTAACCAAATTCAATTATATGAAAAGATAGGCAACAATTGTGCAATATGTTTTGTGATTTTAGCTAATATGAGATCAGAGATGAAAAGAACAGTGCACAGGTCTCTCCTGGTAGAATGTTAAGAGAAAGAAAAGGAGGAAATAAATTTTAAGAGCACCACATTCTATAAAGAAAAAATTTGCCAGCCAAAAAAACTTCTGAGGAAAGCATTATGCCCCATTTAATCTATGTAGAAACTAAAACACAGAAAGAGCCAAGTTATAGTTTAAACCTTTCTTTTTTTGCTTATAGTTAAATAATTTATTTATATATACATTCGACATCTTTGTGATCACTGGGGTTCACCCTCCCATCCTCCCTGACCCTGTCCTGCAACCCCTCCCCCCAAGTTACTTCAATTTGGTTGTTAGCTGGTTTAGACATTTCTTCATGGCTTTTTGTCTATCTTTCCCATGTCCCATATAATAGTGAAACCATTTGGTTTCTGTCTTTTTCTTTTTGACTTGTTTCTGTTAATGTGATTTCTTCTAGATACATCCATATTATCATAAAATCATTCAACTTGTCATTTTTTAATTGATGAGTAACATTCCATCGTGCATATATACCATATCTTTTTCATCCAGTCATCTGATTTGGGACCTTTAGGTTGCTTCCATGTCTTTGCAATTATAAATAGTGCTGCAGTAAACATCCAAACACAGGTGTCCTTTTGTAGAAGCATTGAGGTCTCCTTTGGGTAGATTCCCAAGAGAGCAATTGCTGGGTCAAATAGTAGTTCCATTTTCATTAATTTGAGGGCCCTCCACACAGCTTTCCATAGAGGTTGGACCAGTTTACACTCACACCAGCAGTGTAAGAACAAAAATTACTGACATTATTGTGGAATAACAAAAGACCTTGAATACCAAAAAAAACCTCCTGACCAGAAAAAAGGAGAATGGAGCTATTACAAGTCCAGATTTCAAACTATACTACAAAGCCATAGTAATTAAAACAGTTTGGTATTGTACAAAAACAGACAATCAGAAGAATGGAACAGAATTGAGTGCCCTGAAATAAAACCACACATACATAGTCAGCTAATCTCCAACAAAGGAGTAAAAAACTTATACTGGAACAATAAATGGTGCTGGGAAAACTGTTCCAAAACATGGACCAAGACAGCTCCCTCACACCATGTACAAAAATCAACTCAAAATGGATAAAAGACTTGCATATAAGACCAAAACCCATAATATACATAGAGGAAAATGTGGGTAAAACCTTCCATGAGTTAGTCCAGAAATTCATTTCTGGATATATCAATAATAGGTAAAAAATTGAAGAAATGAAGGAAACATAAATAGCTGGGACTATATCAAACTAAAAAGCTTCTGTATAGCAAAAGAGACAACAGAGAAAACAAAAAGTAATCCAACCAAGTGGGAAAAAATTTTTGCCCTCCATACAATTGATAAGGGTCTGATAACAAAGATACCGAAAGAACTCATACAACTTAACAGAAACAAAGTAAAAAACCCAGTTTAAAAAATGGGGAGAAAAATTAAAAAGACACTTCTCCAAAGAGGAAATACAAATGACCAACAGGCACATGAAAAAATGTTCAGTGTCACTAGCAATCAGGGAAATGCAAATCAAAACCACAATGATATACCACCTTACATCAGTAAGAATGACCCACATCCAAAAAAAGGGCAACAACAAGTGCTGGCAGGGATGTGGAGCGAAAGGAACACTTTTAAACCTTTCTTACATAGCAAGTAAGTACTGAAAATTGGATTTGATTCAGAGACAATTTGATTTTGAACTTTTCCCCATAGAACACCAAATGGGGCTGGACCCAGATCATGACAGAGGGGTAAAATTTGCCTTGGTGTACAGGACAAGGGCAATTATTTCAAAAAGTACTGGCTATTTGGAGGACAGGTTTACTAGATGAAATTGGCTTAAGAATAGTGGAATAAATGATTTTATTTTAAATTGGTTGTATCCTCTGGCATTTTGGAAAAGAATTAGTGATGTTAAAATAGTGTTTAAAGTAAACAAGAAAGGTGAGTCTGAAGTTATATCTATGTTTAAAGATTTTAATTATCAACAAATATCTTCTTCAAAGATTATACCTTTATATGATATACATGAATACATTGCTATCACTATTCAACTTGAAGTATGTTACATAGATAATTCTAAATGAGAAGCAGCTTAATTGCCTTCTAACATCTGTAGTTTGGAATGTTTTGTGATGTATGTGATTCAGAAACAAACATATGTTGTGTGAAACAATGCACCTTAATAAACAAAGGGTAGGTTGGTGATCCACCATGAAGATATTAAATATACCCAATGACATAACCTCAAAACACATGAAATAAAATTAGGAAGAAAGACTAATCTGCAATCATATTGGGAGATCATAATATATTTCTGTAAGAAACTGATAGTTCAAATAAATGAGAAAAGTTAGCAAAAGTGTTGAAGATTTGCACAGCATAAATTAAAAGATCAATCTCATGACAGATATGGACTTTTTATTAAGTAGATCAAGAATGTGTACTTTTTAGCACTCATTAAACAATTAGAAACATTGACCACATATAGATCATAAGAATCTTAACAAATTCCAAGAAATAAGTTAGAAGAAGCAATAATAAGGCTGTTACAAGAATTAGTAGCTATGTACCTGTAGGGGGTAAACATCTAAAAACTCAAACTTAAGTAAGACAAATATAGAAATTAAAAGCTATTTAGTACTGGGTTAAAACAATGACTATATTTCCAAATATAAGCTAAACCAGGAACTCATTAGTAAGTTTTGTAGTCAATACATCAAATTCTTTGCAATAAAAAGCAAATTGAAGTTTCCATAAAGGTTTAAAAATTTTATCATTCATAAAGTATTCAGAAAACAATCAAAAGTAGTAACTAAAACTATTCTCAAATAAGAGCAAAGAGTACCTATTTGTGTTATCAAATACCCAGATTACTTGTAAAGCTTTAAAATTAAGGTAAGATATGGTGGCATACTGTTAGACAAACAGATCAACGGAGTAGAACAGAGAACTAAGAATTAAACTATATATATATGAATGGACAATAAGTATACAACAAAGGAGCCCCCAAATCACATAAATCAAAAAGATAGAGTGAAGTAATCAATAACTGTTACATGAAAGAATGATTTTCATATAAAAAGTAAAAATAAATCAGTGCCTCATATATGTGTTTATATCTATAAAATCCCCCAATAGATTTCAAAGTATGGTATAAAGAAATTTTAGAAACTGCTAAAATATGGAGGATCTCTTATGTTTTCAATGTAGGAAACGACCTCCCAAACAAAGCAAAAAAAGCTTAAATCTATACAGAAAAAGTGTTAAACTTGGCTACAATTTTCTAAAGTTATAATAAAGCTAAATATGGGACAAAGTAGAAGAAACAGAGACTATTTTTAACACAAATGACAGATACAAGATTATAATCATGTACATGAATATGCTGGATCAAAGAAATAACATATACATGCATTTGAATACATATATATAAGAAAAAAACAAAAGCTTAAAAAAAATCAAATGATATAAAGAACCAAGTCTCAGAAGAGAAATTTGATAACCAAAAGGAAAAAGAAGTGACACTTGTGTGTCACACACAAGTGATTACCATTAAAATTTGGGAAAATCTAAATGAGATCAGTGATTTTTATCAGTGAGTGTATTTATCAATATCACTACTGTGAAAGTGATGTCACTTTGCAAAATGTTACCATAGAAAAAACTGGGCACAATAAAGATCCCAAGGATATATTTTAAAGAGATAGAACAAAAATTATTGAAATTCATATGGAACAACAAAAGACCCCGAATAGCCAAAACCCTATTGACAAACAGAAGAGACAACGGAGGTATAACTATTCCAGACTTCAAACTGTACTACAAAGCCATAATACTTAAAACAGCATGGTACTGGTACAAAAACAGACAAACAGACCAATGGATCAGAATTGAATATCCGGAAATAAAACCACACATATACAGTCAATTAATCTTTGACAAAGGGGCAAAAAACATACCCTGGGACAAGGATAGCCTCTTCAGTAAATGGTGCT